>BMAV01018288.1:0-37299 GCA_019973955.1 Trichonephila inaurata madagascariensis | reverse complement strand
AAGAACTTTTCCCTTTTCAGTATTTCTAATTTAAAAAAATTATTAATAAAAATTGCCAAATTAAATGTTTTAAAAAAGAATTCGATGTTACAGCAACATAAATATCTGAACGACCAACGCCCTTTTAAGGACTATTTGGGTATTGAGGAGAGGTTTATGTAACTAAAACATTTCCAGATATTGAACTCGGGTTTAAAAACCAAAAAATTTTTGGGCAATGATCAGTACCAGGCTGTAGGCTGAAAAAAACAAAAAACATGGTTCTTTTAACCCCTTGGGTCGAAAAAACCCAAATAAAAACCTCTTCTTTGTAGTTCACCTTCAGGGGTTTGCCATCAAGTTTCAGTTTCAAACTTTCAATTTTTTTTTATTTCCAATGGGGTGCGGTTGGTATTTACCATTACAGCCCTGTACTTTCCCCCGGGGAACTGGTACCTTTTTGTGCGGCACCATATAAAGGAATCCAATTTGCCGCAATGTAATTTTTCGCCCCAAGTTTCCTCCCCAGAGAGGCATCTAGCGACGATGAGAAATGGGACAAGGAATTTAATTTTGCCGGAAACACCCCAAAATGGATTAAACATCCCGCAAATCATACGACATGGACGCTGTCGATTTTCTGATCGAAAGTCCACCGATTTGGGCCCGGGTTTGAACCTGCAACTTTGGCGTACAAGGCCAACGACGCCACCCAGCCAGATGAACTGTTCAAAATTGAATATAAATGTTGAATTTTCTTTTAGGGTTTATATTTAACTAATGGTCGGCTACCTCGAAGTCCCAGAAGAGTATCTTATTAGGGGGGAGAGAGTACACAGTATCTCAACCCTTTACCGTTTTAAATATGCATTTTACAGATGGGTCTTTATATTTTCCATTAAAAAAAAGTTTCTAAGGTTTCTTTTTTGGTTCCCTTTAAAAAAACAACGATTGGGGGTGGTTCCATCTCATGGACAATAACTTCATTCTAAGGGAAAAAAACAAAAAATTTACATTTCATTTGTATATTTATCCTTTCTTTTTTCGTAGTTTTTTTTTCTCGTATTTTACAACATCTATGACTTGTATATTGTCTAAAACCTTCCTATCCAAATTTTTAAAAAATCCCCAAACCTTTAATTGTTTTGAGCAAAATATTTTTTTTTAAAAAAAAAGCTCAATAATTAATTACAATATTATTATCATTCTAAATTTCAAGAATTTAAAATTATGGAAAGAAAATTTAGAAAAAAAAAAAGTGGGGGTTAACCGATAAATTTTAACTATTTTTTACTGTATGTTTTGCCGGAGCGTTTTATTGTTTCATGAAAATCATGTGCTCTGCTTTGAAGTTTTATGACTATAATGAACACTTTTTTTTAAAGTGAAATTTTTGCCCCGGGGTGAATGAGAAATTTGCCCAGTTTTCCGTAACAGTAAAAAAGCGACGGATGTGTCCTCCCCCCTATCCTCCGAGCGCGCCATGGTAAAGGGATGCAGTGGGGGAAAGGGAGGAGCGGGGACACCACGTGACTTACGTCATATCCGTAAAAAAGTTGGATGATTGCCCCCCCTCTCCGATTACTCAACGCCCACCTTCATTGGGGTTTTTCCCCAGACCGGGAACATCTATCATTACGGTGAAAAAATATTCTCCGGTAAAGCGTGCCTTTTAAATATTTTTATTTTTTTGATTATATGGCTATGTGTTCGGCGGCTAATTTTTTTTTTTTTTTAAATTTTTTTTGCGTTTTATTAGTTCTAGTCAGAAGCCTAAATTAAATGCAAAAGAAGGGTTTTTGCAAGAAAAAGAAAAAAAAAAGAAAAGAAAAAAAGTGCAAATTTTTTAAGTGCTACTGCCAAATCGCCCTCAGGTACATGAGAAACGGCATGGAAAAAAAACACTCCAAATACTCTTAATGCCCGTTTGGGATGGGAAATTTTTTAAAAACGATTCATTGATAATCCTTTCGGGCCCGGGGGTTCAATTTTAATGATGGTTTAAATGTTTTAGAACACTTTGTTGTGTGTGTGCTGAGCACAAAAATATTTTATAACATATTTTATCGGGGGTAATTTAGGCACATTAAAACATGCTACAATTGCCGACAAAGTTTAAATAGGGAAAAATATCCTTTTTCAAAACCCAGTAATTCCCGCATATCTTTCTACTTTGGGTTTGTTATCGAAAGACTCATTTCCTCGAATACCTTTATGAAATTAGGTGATTGAGACAAGTACGCATCAGTTTGGATAATTAGGCAAAATAATGTTCCAATGTCGCCAAGAAGTTTCACTTCTATCGCGGGGTTCCACGCACCTTTTTTTTTTTTATAGAATTATAATTTGAGTTCATGAAGAAGTTGTTTAACAACTGAACATTCAGAATCATTTGTTCAAATTAAAAGTCAGAAATTATACCCCTGATTTTTGATATTAAGTACAGCGATATTAGACAAGGTTCGTTCAAAATATTTTATTTTTAACCGCTTTTATAGTTTCACTTGTATGTAATGGAATCTTGAACTCGATTTTACCCACTTTAAAAGGTCAGATTAATTCGAAATTTTGCATACTTGTCAAGGACCGATGACAATACAATAATTTCATAATTTTGTTTCATTGTCCTTGTAATGATTTCACACAGCTCTCTTGGGTAACTATTTTTTTCCCAGAATGAAAAATCATCAAAATAATAAAATGGTATACTCTTTTTACAATTCAATAGCAAAAAGGGTCCGTAATGATTTCGAGTCTCTATCACATAAAAAAGGGCGTAACTCACCCGCTAGAGAAAGTCAATCAAACGTGAGTAAAAAGGTTCACTCTCGGTAATTCCTCACCGAGTCTGAGTGAGTTCGCTGGCTCCAACTCGCCGTACTCTTTCGCACCCTACCGTTCCGATCTTCCAAGCTGGGAGACCGCTGTACTTCACGGGCTCGTTATCGCTTTTTATCGCTAAAAGGACGTCCAAACGGCTCCCTTCAAAATCCAGTCTTCTCCGGACTCTCTCGCCCTTCTTATATCCTCTCTATGATCTCTTTGTCGGCTGCAATTCCTCTTGTTCTTCTCCCACCTTCCGGTCTCGGCTCCTTGATCTCTTACCCTTCTGCCGCGCCAAATTGGTCTCGTTTCCTGTTCACTACCCAAGAGGCGTCAAGGCTGGGTGCACATTTGTACGTTCTCAGACGCGTCGTCGTCACCGAATCACGGGAAAATGAATACACAATTTTAAAAAGCGCCTTTTTGACAGTCCGGTCAGCTGGGGAAAAGGGTTTCCCGAACTCGACCACCAGTTCGAAATTTCTTCCCAGCAATTAGGAAATGCCTGGAATTTTCGCAACGTCTGTCGGAAAGGGGCAAGGGATCTGTAGCAAAGGGGGAAGAGATCGGCTTCGTCACACCCCTGATCGGGAACCTCAAAATAAGGATTTTAAGGTTTCGAAATTTGGCGACTAATTCATTATATCGTTTCCAGATTTGGCAACTAATTGCATATAACATTTCAAGATTTGGCGACTAACAGATAAAGTTACAACCCTAAAAAAAGCGAAAACGTTTGCACAGCAATGTGTTACCATAATATAAACAGTATTATCTAGTTTTTCTGAAATGGAAATAATAAATAAAATACTGCGCATGTGAAAAAAATATTATCTAAGCCGGCGTTTTTGAAACTGTGGGGGAGCAAATCGAAAGGCAAAAAAAAAACATTTAAAATAATTATTAATTTACCCAAAAAAAAAACAAAATACATTCGACATGATAAAAATAAATATATATTTATAAATGTATCAGTGCGGCAAAAGTATTTAATAATTGATTTATCAATACTAAATTAAAAAGGGAAGTTTAGTAATTACTTGTGACTTCCATGGGCTTGTCATATACAAAATTTAATACATATATTGGTAATATGTGCACTTTTTTAATATTAAGTCGCATTGTACCGCCCACCCGGGATAGTGATTAGCGACACTGACTGCTGTGCCGTTGGGCCGGGGTTTCGAACCCCGGGAGAAGATATGGATGTTTGTAAATGTATAGTGCTTTCACGGTATGTGGGTATTTTTAAAAAAGCCCCGACCAAGTCCTCTCGTGAGTTGGGTGGGGGAAGAGGGGGGCACCCCCTGACCACCACAGGGCGTTCTCCTCTTTGGTAAAACCCGAAAATCTTTTTTGGCATTGTATGGTGCTAAAATTACGGCTAACGACATTACTTTACCCCTTTTTACCTGATAAATTTTCGGGGGCCGTGTTTCCCCTTTTGTCGTCAGGTGGTGTTGTAAAAAAGCAACAACAAATGCTTGTTTTTTATTGTAGATCGTACTAAAAAAATGAAAAATAAATTATATTTTAAAAAACCAAAACACACTTTTTTATGTTTAATCGCGCAAAAAGAAAAAAAGAATTTTAATATAAGAAAAAAATGATTAACAGAAAATTAATGTCATTGGGGGGAAAAAAGCGGGAGGTGCTCTATATTAATTGTTAAAATTTTTTAATAGTTCTATTCCAAAAGTGGAGTTAGTGGAAAAAATGTAGTACAGCTATAGGGGTTTTGACCCCTGATCTAGATTAAACACTAAAATTTACTTCACATTTTAATAGTTAAATCTTTTTTTTTTTCTGTTTTTTTAAAAAAAACTAACTTTTAAACCTTTTTTTTTTTTTTTTTTTTGTTTTTTCGCTACTAGATTGGATCCTTTCTCGGGGAAATATTTTTAAACCAAAAGTGGTTCTAAAAAAAAAGAAATGCTGATTATTTGTAACATTGGTAACTTAAACCTGAGAATGCTAGAACTGTTTTTTCCAATTTAAAAAACTTGCTGAAATAATTACATTTGCAAAAAAAAACTGTAATAATAAAACATTATTTGCCATAATTATTTTTTCCTTTTTTTGTAGTTATAAAACACAATAATAAAAATAATATAAAAAAATTTTTTAAGTCAATTCCTACTTTGAATGGGGAATAGAAAATATTTTATTAATAATTTAAAATTTTTAAAGAAATATATATATATATATATATATATATATATATATATATATATATATATATATGTATAGGAGGAACCAACAGTAGGAATTGAAAAAGAGCATGATTTGTCGGCATTGTTGTTACAATGCACACCCGGTTTCATTGAAAATATGTCAGTTTTCAACGCTGAACTTTTGTCATTGTTTTAACAAATAGCATTGTTACAACAATGGAGACGAATCTGGGTTGGCGCTGGAAACCAGTACTAATTAAATTAAATTAAACTAATGAATTAATATTTCAAAAAAAAAAACTGTAGCTTACAAATGTTTGACATCCACCGTAAGTTTTAAAAATTTTTATTTTGGAACTTGATTGAATACATAGAAAATATTTTATATTAACGATTGAAAATTTGAACAAAGATAAATTATATATATATAAGTTACCAGTATTTCGTAAGACTAGTAATTTTATAAATTTACGCTGACCAATAAAAATTATCATATTGTACCGTAATTTTTTACATTATTCGCAACTGTTTCACGGGAATGACATGGCTCAATTTTAAACAGCATAACCATTTTGCACTGGTCAGCGCCTACTCGAAATTGACAGCCAATAAAGGCCTTTTCGCATATCTTCTTTCAACGCGTTCAATTTTAGTTAACATGTATTTCTTTTCAATGCAGTACCTTCCGGTAGACAGTGTTCGGCCAAAATGGGGTCTGTTCTTGCAGGCAAATTAATTGTTTTTTTTGTGGTTTCGGCATTTTTCCGCTTTCGGTGGTATTGTTAAAGCTTACTGGCCATTTTGCGTGTAAATATTATCATGTTTTATACAAAATTTCCCAAATAAAGCTATCAAGGCCGGTGATTGGTGAGGTAAGCTTTTTCATAATTTCAAAGCGCAGAGCATATTAGCTGGCGTAGTTATTGAGATAGTGCGCTGGCGTCGCTGTCCCGTGTTAAAATGAAAGTCGTTTCAAATATCCGCTTGAGGATATTCTTAAAATTTCTTTCAAAATATTTGGTATTGAGTCATGATTCTCATTGTATTACACAACAAAAATACCTCAAATTCTCACCTAATTCTGAGGCCGATTTACATCCCCACGCAAAGTTAGTCATTTCCACCCTCCATGTTTTATTGATCCAACTAGATGCTTGGGATTAAGTTTCAAAAAATTCAAAATTGACAACAAATTGATTGGGATGGCAGATAATTTGGCATTTTTTGTTCCTATGGGTCTATAAAAGCATATAAATGAAAAAAATAAGGAGTTTAATCCCATGAATTTATGTGGAACAAGAACTCCTCTACCCATGTTTCTCAAATTACTGAAATGAAGGTGTTCTGGCATGGGGTGGCTCAGAATTAGTAATTTGGTATTTTTTGATGGCATTGTGAATCGTGAGCTTCTATTTAAATTATTTAAAGAGAAATTTTAAATTATCCGCCCGAAATTTGGATATTGGAGACGACTTAATTTTTTAACAGGGTAATGACGCCAAGCGCACTGCTCTCAATGTACGCCACTGGTGTTTCTATAACTGTCCCCAAATTATGAAAACTACCTCCTCAATCACTTTATTTAGCCTATAACCTTAGTGTGGTGAAATTTCTTGATGTAAAAAACGAAAACATGAGAAATAAACACAAATGTGAAGTAAAACAATAATCACAGAAGAATGGAGAAAATCGATTCAGAAAATTACAAAACTGATTAAATCTATACCAAGACGCTTAAAAGTTGTTGAGGACACTAAAAGATATTCTACTATGTACTAAATTAAGAAAGAAATACAATATTTAAAGCTAAACTGAGATTTTTGTTAAGTGTACGAAGACTTTTGTGGCGTAATTTTTTAGTGGCCTTTTGATTATTTATTTTTTAAAAAAATAGTTATACTATTTTTAAAAAATTAATTATGTCATTCCATTAAGAACAAGTTGCAGATATCATAAAAAAATTACAATTACAATGAATTAATTTTTATTAGTCGAAAACATTAAATTTTATAAGAAATTGCAAGTGTATGAACACTTTTGTGGCTCACTGTATATATATGAGTTAATAGTAGGAATTGGAAAAAATGGCCTTTTAAGGGAATGACAACTGAGATACGCAATTTTAAACTATAAACTCCTACATCGATGTAAATGAAGAAAACTTTATATACATTTGATGATTATTATAACTAATAGAACATTTCTAAAATATAATTTTCTATATTTTGTAATTTTTAGTTTTCGAAAGCTTTAGAAATTACATAATTTCAATTGGAAGCAGAGCATAAAATAAGCAAAATTCTCTTCAATGTATTACAAAAGAATAATTTTTTTTTAAGCCGTTAAAGGTTATTTTTCTCAACTCAAAGCATCGGAAGTATATTTAAAACATTTTGCGTCAGTTTTATTTATTTTATTTCATAATCATGGTTAAAATGTGAGGAATATACAATATATCAACGTAATGAAAGCAACTAGAATTTGAAGAAATTTCTACATTTAAAATGGATCGATGTATCTTTGAATAACAAATCATCTTTCGTACATTGTTGTGTTCATATTTATTCGGCTCCCCATGTTTTTTGTGATTTCTCGTAGATTATTATATATTAAGTTGCTGCGTATTTCTTTTGAATCTTACATTTTCTCTGGACGAATTTCGATCGTTTAAATTCTTTAAGGATTAATTTCTCATTAGGCCTATTAACACTGCTCCACATTATACATACTTCATACTTTTCTTTACACATATGAAAGCCACAACATTAATTTTATGCCAAACGCACTTTGTCATACAATCATAACTGCACACAAGAACAAACAATCGTAGCTACAAATTCCAAGATATTTTTTACTATTATTATCCACATTGAAGTTGTTCTTTTTCACAAGTTCTATTAAGTTCCAAAAAATAGTTCTCAGACAATAATAGCAAATAATTTATTTAAGCGAATATATAATTATAATCAGCAAACGATTTATAAGAAAATATAAAATTTAACCGCCAAAAGATATTTTAGAAACTAATTTATTCTTAAATGTGATTAATTAAAAACGCGTATCCTTCAGAAAATTTACCAAAAATAATTGACGCGCTGATATTTGATTCTAAGCCGTAATCATAACAATTATTGTAATGTAGAATCTGCAATTATAAGGCTTTTTAAAAATTCATTTCAATCTAACTTGCTTAGCACTTATTTAAGGAGTTTTCACTTAATATAAAGCAAATGTTCTCTGTAAACTCCAGTAATCCACTCATTTGAAGATTAAAAAAATATTCTGATATGAATGCATGCTCATAGTAATTCAAATTTAAACATTCAATAAATCTTTAGTTTTTAATATCAATGAATTAAGTAAAAAATTCATTTTTTGTTGGTTGTACAGAAGGTAAAACACGTTGTTGTGGTAAACAAATGTTTTTAAACGCTGGTTCGAGTTTTTTAAAAAACGATGCGACTATTGGACTGTAATTTTGTTTTATTTCGAGACGATGCTTTTCGCACGCTGTTCCAAGAAGGAACCTGCAACTGCTAGCGGGAGGTTACATCAAAACATAGGTGGAGGTGCTCAGTCGATGGATGGCATTCGCGACAAAAAATAGTCACAATTACGGAGTGAACACATATGGTTGCACGAAATAATAATTGATCCAAAAGAAAATGAGTTATGCATTGAAATATACTGCCCTCCACCTATTGAAATTTGAATGCATATGATACTTTCATTGAATTATTTTTTATTAAAAAAAATATTCCGAGTTAGTGCTAACATATTAAGCAAAGATGGCTTCAAATAACAAAACTATTTGCTTTCGATAACTTCTCGCCTAATTTTATCCGTCCATTCAAGATTTTTTTTTTATTTAAAAAAAAAAGATTTACATGTACCATTCTCTCTAAATTTTATGAAAATTATAATTAAAAAGTAAAACATTTAAATTAATTAATGTGTTCTATATAGCTTTATTTATAATTAATCTAAATAGTTCCAGAGCTTGAAACAAACCATACATTCGAACAAAAGGTGAACCAAGAACTAAACAATTCTTTTTTTCCAAACTTGAACACAAACTCTCAACTCGAGAGCTTTACTCTCTCAACCTCGAGACAATTAAGCTTTTTAACTTGATGCAAATAAAAGCAACTTATTAGAATTTATAAGCAAATGAAAATTGCCACTAAACTACTTGCAGACAAGAAAATTATCCTGTATCCAGAACTGATACACTCAGAAGTAAATCATGTAATAAAGATTACTGATATTTTTCCCCTTAGCAAAAAGTGCCGCCTTTGGAACCCTTTCCAAAATAAAAGAAGCCCGGGCCCAAAAAAAAAAAGTTGCTTTTTTAATTTCAACCTGGGGGATCCAGGATGAGTATAAGGGGGGAAAGGAATTTGGGCAGTTGTTCCCCCCAGGCCCCCCCAATTTTTTACCCCCGGGGACCGGTCAACGGGAAATTTTGCTGGGCCCCTGGAGGGTGGGACACTTGATTGTTTTTTTTTTTGGATTGTTTTCTTTTAATAATTTTAATTTAGTTAAAAAAATATCCCTTTCAAAAAAAGAAATATTTTTCCCCAAAAAATCAAAGTGATTTAACGTGGAATAAAAAGGGGTTTTTGAAGAAAGTTCCAAATCCGAGAGAATTGCCCCCACTTTAAAAAAAAATGGCAATATTTATCGTTTTTTTTAGGGGTTCCGGCCCCGGGTCCGCGGCCCAAAAAGGGCAACCCCGCCCAAAGAACTTTTAAAGGGTTAAAGGTTAAGAAAAAAACCACTTTTTTAATAATCCCCCGACAAATTTTTCACCGCAACAAAACCGGAAAAAAAAAAAATAGAATAGGGAATTTGGGCCCCCCGGAAGGGTGTTTGGGCCCCGGGGAGGGGGGGGGCGGGGTTTAGGGTTCCCCCTCAATTCACCGGGGAGCGAAGGGGGGGGCCCGCACGGGGCGGTGAACACCTGGTTCTCTTTGGGGGGGAAAAACGGAAAGAGGGGGGAGAAAGAATTAAGGAGGAGTGAAATTTATGAGCGTACGCGATAATATTTAACCTTTATTATGCATCCATGTAAATAGCTTAATAAATATTTTATTTAAATTGAGAAACACTCGTAGCCACATCATTTATTTTGCACTTAGTTTACAGATATGTAAATGAGTTGTGAATTTGAGTATTGAACAAGCTGTAAGAATTAGAGCCAACAAAGACGAATTAATCGCTCCAGAAAAGTCAATAAAAACAAGAGCAAAGCCATAATTTGGGTATCATTTTTATTATAGTTAAGACAGAAAAGGAAGTGAGGGTTAATTGTCGAATCTAACTTGTGACGTAACTAATGAATGCATTCATGATTATACAGAATGACTTTGGTGCATTCCTTAAAAATGTGTGCTGATTCATGCTTCATATTGTTGTAAATTTGCGTTGGGCATCCGACGACTCCAGTTATTTGAATAATAACAGATTTGTTAATGGACAAGGACGAACAGGTGACTACATGAAGACAAGCCTACCAACGTACACAAAGAAATATTATGACAGATTATTAACAACAGTGCAAAACGCACTTGTTTTAAGCAAACTTTACAGTATTCCAGATACGGCTCTATATAACAGTTCCACTAACAAGAAATCAGACAGATAAAGTATCTCTCACTCTTATCACTACCAACGCACAAGGCTGAACTTTGATTTCTTCTGATTCAACCTTTCTCAGAGGTCTCTTATATAGCCTCATGCAAATTTCCAGAAAGTTCGATTACAGAGACTTCTCGATGGTTACTTGGCAATGTAATTTTTTGCTAAATCTGTCACCAACATGACAAACCTTCTCACACCTTCTGTGGCTGCCACATAATTCAAGTTCATGCTAGGAAGCGAATTTTCCCATAAACAATGTATCATTGCAAGGAAAACAACTTACGTAGTGTGTTTCAATATGCAACGTCTCATTCAGGAAAAAACAAGCTTATTGCGAAATTCTCTCCCTCACCCTGTTAAATTCTTAAATATTGATTAGTACAATGGCCAACATTTTTTAAAAAAAGAATAGGAGCAGGGCTAAAAATACATCCGAAAACTAAAATTTTGAATAGAACATTATACTTAAAATAGTTTTCTTGGAAAAATGTACAACATTTTATTCTGAGATTAGTTATTGGTTCAAAATTTTCAAAATCATAAAATTGCATAAAAATTATTAAAATGTAAGGGAAAATAAAAGATCCAAAAAGGCCCATAATATATTTTTAACAAGTTATGTGAAGAGGGGAGGAGATAATAAACTGCAATGTTGACAATTTTTATCACATATCATTCTGAAGATGTTACATTATTCAAATGCGATCCTCAGTTAATACACTCATTCAAAGTCTTTCTGTTAGCTACAGGGAATTAAACAAACAAGCAAAAATATTGGAAATTGAAAACATTAAATTAAGGTCAGAGAGAGAGAAATGCTGTTATTGAGGTCCTCATATAAAACTTATAAAGAAAAATAGAATTACAAATCAAGAAATTAAGTTTGCAACTGCATATGTTTCGTTATCTTCAAAAATAATTATAACTAAGATTTATAGTTTTTCAACAACTTTTTATGGTTTTTCAACTTCTAGAGTAAGCTCGATATATACAGAAATCAGAGAATAAATATTATAGTTCTGTTTCTAAATAAACTATTCAAAAATATAATGATCTATTAAAGAGTATAATTTCTCTACCCAACAAAAAATTTTGAGCACACGTAAAGTTTTGCCTGCTCTATTACTATCATAAAGGCACTGTATGTTTAACACTTTACTTTTAATTGCGATTTTAACTTAAAAATAATTCCCTACACTTTTTTTTTTACAATCGGTAAGGCATTCATTAACAAGTTGGCAATATCAATAGCTTAACTTGAATAAGAAATGGATTTAGTATTTCTCTGATTTAGAATATCTCGATATGTTTTTTAAAAATTCCTTAAAGTGCAAAAAGTGTCCACAGAATCAAAAAATAAAGTGAAAGACAGCTTTTAATGAAATTATATGGATAAAATTAATTGATAAATATTAGAGTCGGTATTATGGAATAGTCGGGTAATATTGAATACCGAGGATTTGGCCCTATTAGTAGCTGCTAAAACAAGGAGAAACCTTGAAATGCAGAAAGACTCTCATGATGTATTTCAGTGAGAGTTGACTGCTTGTTGTTGCCGTACGACTCGCTACAAACCAATGTGTTTTCCGATTTTCAAAACTTTTGTAGGCAAGTTTTTAAACATTTTTATTTAGTATACATGTGACTTGAACATTGAAGTTACGCGTAAAATACACTTAAAGAATTGCAGTTTTTAATAATGTGGTCATTTTTTTTAGCTGAACATATTTTATCCTTCAGTTTAAACGTTCATTTTCCAAGATGGCGTGCCGGGTATTATGGGATACATAGTATACCATAATGCACGACGTAAAAGTATAACTTTCCATATGACCCTACAAAATTTACTGAATAACAAGTAATATAAAAAAACAATTTTTAAGTTAATTCCTACTTAGATCAACAAATTTTTTTCTTATTTTAGCTACTTTTTATTAAACAGTTACAATTAATATAAATGTGTACATATACATGACAAAACAACAACATTAAGTGTTAATTAATTTTTATTAATTATCATAAAAGTATCTTATTTTTATCCCAAACTATCGTGTATATAAAATTTCAGTTCAACTGAATGCTTTAAAACGTGAGGGGAAAAAAACCTTTTCAAGTTTTGATACAAGTCACCAAAAGGGTCGCTAAGTCGCCAAAAATGATGCCAACATGGCTGTATTTGTAATTCTTTGAATAATTAGTTTTAATCAATTAATTTTTATTATAATTAAATTATTGTATTGTCATCCAAAATAATCATATATATAAAATTTTAGCTCAATTGAGCGCTGTAAAATGTATTTTATTAACGATTGAAAATTCTATCAAGATAAATAAATATATAGAGATTGTGAGCTAATAGTAGGAATTGAAAAATAAAGTTAAAAAATGAGTTTGGAGTATAATATTGATATCAAAACAATAGCTATTAATTATATAAATAGTAATATAGCCGTATTAAAAACTAAAGTGCATTTTTTAAAAGTTTAATTCATTGGAATGGAAATAAAACGTGAGCAACATGCAGGAAAACTGGATTTTCTTCTATAATACCGTACTCCCACATTAAAAAGTGTTAGAGGATAAACTAAAAGAAAAAGGGAAAAAGAAGGAACCAGAGGTTTCAGAACAAAAGAATATTCAGACACTTTGTTAAAAAATCGGACAGAACTTCTAGACATAGAGATGACTCCAGTATTAGCAGCAAAGAATCGTTCCATTCTGATGAATCATTTGTAATAGATTTTGACTGTTACAATTAAAAATAGCTACGTTTTATGAAACCTGAATTAGTTTTCCAAAGTAATTTAAGCAACTTATTCCATATTACCCGACTATTCCATATTACCTTTCATTTATTATTATTATTATTTTTAAAAAATAAACTTTTTTTAATAACATCAAAATAAATATTTTTTTTACAAGTAATAATTCTTTACAATCGTTTGTAGTATATATCCATAATTATTTTGGAGATTTTTATTAAAAAAAACACACAGTAAAGTTATTTTTAGAAATTTATATATATAAATGATATTCCATAATACCCGACTCTCATTTAATTTTAAAGAAAAATTCCATTCTACACTTATGGTGCACCTACATGATCGTGCATACTGTTCGTAAGTGCAAGGAAGGGGGAAAAGAAGGATATTTCAAAATAGAAAAGAAAAGAATAAAAGAAAAAAAAAAGATTGCGCAAAATACCCTCTCCCCCCCTAGAAAAATAACAGGGAGTATGGTCCTTTCTTACAGTAATATATTTTTCACATTATGCTGGAGTGACGTCGTAAATATCCCTAACTCAATGAAAGATAGCACGAATAATGCATCGATCTTTTATTCTTATCACTATTACAACACAGACTTAAGGTATCCGACTACGTCCGGAACCGTGATTTTAAAAAAGCGCATAAATGGATAATTTTCGTGATATTTAGTGCCACTTAAATTAGAATACATGTATAAAATTGTTTTAAGGACACATTTTAACAAAAAAATTATTTAAATACGATATTTTGGCAACAAAGTAACTTAGAATAACCTTTTTTCAAAATGTTCTCTTTTATAAAAAAATGCTTCTAAAATAATAATATTTTTGCTTATATATAGTAAAGACTTCTCCAAAGAGTCTGAACTAGAATTTTTGAAAAATTCACATTATTTTCAGAGTTACAACCGACTGAAATAATTTTCGGCGTTTTTTTCTTAAAATTTCTCCCTTCTGTTTTCGTAAAACATGGATAAACCCACTTCTAAGTTATATATTTCAAAAATTCTAGTTGAGCCTCTGTACAGAGGTCTGAGCTATATACAGGCAAAATATTATTATAATAGAAGCATTTTTCATAAAAGGAGAATATTTTGAAAATGGGTCATTCTATATTCATTGTTTGTCTAAATATTGTACTTAAATAATTTTTTATTGTAATACTATTCTTAAAATAATTTTATATACATTTTCTAATCTAAGTGACACTAAATATCATAAATATTATCCAGTTATACGCTTATGCAAAATCATGGTTCCGAACGTAGTCGGATACCTTGTGACATCTCACGCGTCCTTTCTCTAACATAACCTCTGTGTTCTTTGACGGCCACGATTAATGGCAAATCTTTTCCAACCCAAATCCAAGAAGTGAAACGAGGGATAGATGCAAATAAGATAACCTTTAAAAAGGCAGAAGTTTTAGTGAGCGTGATGGCAATTTAGAGAAAGTTCAGTGCAGAGAAGATAGAAGTGTTGATTGACGGCTTACCTAGAATCAAGAAAACCTAGCCATTCAACCAAGGTACATACCATTGTACGCCAACCTAGAGAAATATCTGAAGTGGATTGGACGTTGCGTAGAAAACAAGGTAGGAGATTATATTCTGAAAGCGAATATATTATTGAGATTGAGAGTAGGCGGATATAGTATAATTATATTGATAAGTGATCTAATTGCGCGATCTGTGTTAATTCAGACTACGTGTTTTGGTTTATTCTCACTTAATATATGTTTGTTCGATATCTAAGTAATTTAAGTTAAATTCTTAATAAAAGTCATATTAAGAATTCTAAAATGTCTCATCTCGTTTCGAGAATCCCACACCTCTAACTTACGCTGAAACCCCACGACACGGTCTACGAAGATCAACCATGTCGCAACCTTAAGCTGTAATTTGCACATATTTAAGAATATTAATAAACTTCCCAATTGGTGCCGCACTCAGAGACAACATCATCATCAACAAAAAAAAAAAAAAACAGGTTATTACGGCATCTTCCACACTTATCCTCGGGGGACATAAAATATCCACAGTGTAGTTCGGGTGTCAAACTCGCGGCCATAACGAACATTTTTGCGGCCTGGCCTGTATATCGGCGCACAATGATACATAATAAAATATCAAAATTTCTCTCCCAAATGGGAAATATAGTAGCAGAGAAAAGATGTCAAGTGTCAGGGTACGGGTCTATTCGCGAACCTCCTATTAATCCTCTCCGGGAAAAACAGTTTCTTTAAATACTATTCTATTGAAAACTTTTTCCAGAAGAAGAAGACGCGACTTATTAATCAAGGCTTATATTTAAGCATCAGCCTTCAGGTTCAAGAGGGAGAGAGGTTAGGAGCTAAATGATAGCAGTTTCCGTTGACATTGAAGAAAATTCAATTAAAAAATATTTAATGATTATGCAGGAATAAAATAAGCTTTTGAGGAGAGATTTAATGAATTTAAAAGTTTGAAAAATACATTTCACTTTATTTTATATACATATAAAACAGAATTTGAAACAATAGAGTTAACCGAATTTATGTGGCTTGGTATCGATAATTTAGAAATGGAATTAGTTGAATTTCGAGCAGCTTAGTGTGGAAAACAAAATTTGAAGACTTGATTTCTGAAGTAGAACGAAAACTGTGTGAAAGCAGTGTAGATAATATTGATCTCATAGTAAAAATTGAAAATATTATATTAAACGTATGGTATTCTTTACCAAATAATTTTATATCAATGAAAAAACTAGTTATTGCTCTTTTAACGATGTTTGAGTCCACATATTCGGGAGAAAAAAAAATTGTTTTCTTCAATGAATTTTGTAAGACCTTCTAATAGAAATAAACTTGACAGGGAATTAACTGAGAAATGCGTTAAACTAATGAACACGAAATGTTAACCTAATGTTAAAAAACTATCTGGAAATAAACACAGCAACAGGTTTCTCATTAAATACTTTATAATAAATTTTGTGATGCATATATATATACTAATAAATAATATTTCATAATACATAATGTATGTAATTTTCGTTACTCCTTGTTCATTCAAACACTTATTGCCATTTGTGCCAAACACTTAAGAATTTTTAAACCCACTCAAAATTTTTAAATCGTCAAACCACGCCCATTTTTACTCGTTAAGCCGATTGAATTTTAAGCTGTTTAGTTTTAAAAACACTCAGTTAAAAAATTTTAAACTTAACTCTGGTGTTAATGGGCATTAGAGACGCACGAGCTAGTATTAAAAAAAATTTGAACAAAATTTTACCCACATCTCAAAAAGGTTCGCCATCCCTGATCTAGGGTTATGTTTCATTACACTGTTTACATTGCACTGGAAATGAAACAATTTTTAAATCCTTGTAGTAATCGGTCTCATTCCTTCAGCAATGGTGCTTTCAAGTCCTGGACGGGCTTAACCCTTAATTTGTCTAAGTCGACTACAACGAAGAATCAAATAAATAAATACTTTCGGGAAAACTTCGATACTGCTTAAATATCTAACAAAAACTTTAAAATACATTTCTATTACGGTAAAAAAAATATAATTCTTATTTGGCAACACTGTATGAGACAAAATGTCGACGAAACACAAGCCCTCCGTTTTACTCAATTGTCAAATTAAGGGTTAAGAAAGACATGGTAGATTGAGATTGTCTTCTCGAGAAAATATAAAGTAAAAGCCTGATATTTGATTAATCAATCTATCCGGAGAATAAATATCCTTACTTGCCAGAAATTCATCGGTTTGAGATGAACTCTAACTGAATGAGCGTTGCTATCCATTAAAAGGAAATCACAAGCCAATGCTTCCCGGAAAAGGCAAATATATATCTAACAATAGCAATAGAATATCTATAAAATACATGGAAATCTATGCGATCATTCAAAATGATGACTATCAAACCTTTGCTGCCATACTGGTCTCTTTTTCAAATGTCAGAAAGTATGAAGTGGGTCACTGATTCCATCCAGAAGGCACGTCGAGAATCAGCTGTTAGGCTGATTCTAGACTAATTGATCCGACTACGTTCGGAATGGGGGGGTTTTTAAAAGCGCATAAGGGAAATTTTTTTATGATATTTAGTGTTTTTTAAAGAATACATGTATAAATAAAGGACATTTGACAAAAATTTTTAAATTTTAATATTTTGGCAAAAATTAAATTGAAAAATCTTTTTCAAAATGTTCCCTTTTGTGAAAAATGCTTCTATTATAATAATTTTTTGCCTTATATAGCTGACCTCTGTAAAAGAGACAAAACAAATTTTGAAATGTATAATTTGAAGGGGGTTTATTCATATTTTACGACAACAGAGGGAGAAATTTTTAAAAAAAAAAACGCCAATAATTATTTAAATTGGTAACTCTGAAAATAAATAAATTTTCAAAATTTAGTTGAGCCTCAGAGAGGTCTGAGCTATATACAGGCGAAAATTATTAAAAAGGAAATTTTTCACAAAAACTTTTTAAAAAAAAATTATTCTAATTTTTTTAAAAATATTGTATTTAAATTTTTTTTGTCAAAATGCCCTTTAAAAATTTTTATGCTGTGTTTTAATCTGAGTGAACTAAATATCATGAAAATTTTCAATTTATGCTTTTTTAAAACCCGCCCCGAACTAGTCCGAATTTTTATAGGGGTTTTTCACTAATCTGTGTTTTAATTTTTTTTTTTTTAGACTTAGGAGCCCTTGTGTGCCGACAAGATAACACAAGGCTTACAAACGTAAGTCAATACTCAAACAAAAGGATAGGAAATTACATGTAGAAGGAAATATTTCAAATGGGAACCAAAAAGAGAGGAAAAAAAAATGAATACAATCAACAAATACAGAAAAAATAAAGATTGCTCACATGTGAACAGAGATAATCAAAAATTAAAACTATACAATGAGGAAGATAAGAAAAATATGATCCAAAAAAAATTTTCAAAATAAAATACATAAAGCATACATACATACACATAGGATATATATATATAAACACACACATATATACATATACACACACATAAATATTCATGTACAAAAATTTTAAAACACGCAAAATTTAAATCTAAATAAAAGTAAAAATAAATTAATTTATGCACAAAACGATGGAAAGATGATTTGTTTTGAACAAAGGAGAAAAAGGGGGGCCACACTATATTGTTTTTTTGTAGGCAATTCATGAGTGTACGTTTTTCCCGAAGGAATTTAGAAAGCAAGAATCAGATGTTGGGATTCTGACGGTCACGGGAGCAAGCACTGACGGGCAAAATTGAATTTTTAAATAGGTTTAAAGTTTCCATGCCCGTTGGAAACTGAGAATTTTAAAAATTAGGTTGAAAGTGCTTAGCCTTTAAAGGTTCTGAATAGAAGGAATAAATTCCCTTGGTGAGATGCGCATTTTTTGAAAGTTGGTACGTTATTCCACTCGAAAAAATTTTTCTTAAAAAACTTTTTTATGATGTGATTTTGGCTCATCGGATTCCCACTGTCCCTATCTACTATCTGAAAAACCGCAGCCAAGGGAACGGATTTGGCGAATTCATCGGGGAAAAAAACCCTTTCGAGCTTGACTCTAGTCTGACTTTGTTCTAAGGATTTTTGGCGTACTTGGGGGGGAAATCCCCACGGGGAGTGAGAAATTTAAATACCACTACTTTGATCGCCTTGGGACTCATTCGGGATGTTCAGAATTTTTTTCCAATGAAAGAATTGTTTTACCGGGATGTTATATACACCCCTTCTTTTATGCGCAAAAGTGGGTAAAGTGCATAAAACAAATCCTCTTGCTAACATACATTTTTCATGTAGCCTTTGAAACTTGATTCCTGAGCAGCATGAAATTCACAAAACGCCTGAGAGGTTGTCGCACTCTTGTTGCATCTTGCTATAATGTACAGATATCGATCTGGATTGGGGTCAGTCATTTCAGAACTTCCACACAGACTTAATCTCTATAAATACAATTTCATTAAATTGCCTTCACAAATTGGCAGAGTGCAACGCTTCTGTATACCGTGATTTCAGTTTCTGGAGTATCGTGAAATGTATAATACTTGTCATGCATTAGAAATAAATAGTGCAGTTCAAACTATTTGTTTTCATAAATAGAGTAATAATCATTAAAAAGAATTAATCAGGAAGTTTTTTTTTAATTATAAAGCAAAGATATTCTTAATTCTTTATTGGAAAAACGTACGCTTAAACGGAATAGAAATATAGTTGGCTTTTTAAACCCTAAATGACATATTGTATCGTGTGTTGTTTATTATTCTTAAAGGATATAGCAAATAAATATTTTCTAACTATTGCTTTGCTGATAAGTTGAAAATTTTTTCTCTATTAGCAAAATCTTCGTTTAAGGTATCCGACTACGTTCGGAACCGTGATTTTGCAAAAGCGTATAAATGGATAATATTTATGATATTTAGTGTCACTTAGATTAGAAAATGTATATAAAATTTTTTTAAGAATAGTATTACAATAAAAAATTATTTAAGTACAATATTTTGACAAAATAACCATAGAATGACCATTTTCAAATATTCTCCTTTATGAAAAATGCTTCTATTATAATAATATTTTGCCTGTCTATAGCTCACACCTCTGTACAGAGGCTCAACTAGAATTTTTGAAATATATAACTTAGAAGTGGGGTTATCTATGTTTTACGACACAACAGAGGGGAAAAATCTTAAGAAAAAAACGCCGATAAGTATTTCAAATGGTTGTAACTCTGAAAATAACGTGGATTTTTCAAAAATCATAGTTGAGCCTCTGTACAGAGGTCCGAGCTATATACGGGCATAATATTTGTTATAATAGAAGCATTTTTCACAAAAGGAGAACATTTTGAAAAAGGGTTATTCTAAGTTAATTTTTAGCCGAAATATTGTATTTAAATATTTTTTTTTGTCAAAATGTCCTTAAAACCATTTTATACATGTAATCTAATCTAAGTGATACTAAATATCATGAAAATTATCATTTATGCACCTTTTTAAAATCACGGTTCCGAACGTAGTCGGATACCTTAAAGAGAAGGATATAAATATTAAATATTGCACAAAAAATTGAATGATGCTGATTTTTTTTTAAAAAAATTCATTTGTCGAAGTTGAATTAAACTATCTGTTATTAAATAGAAACATTACTACAAAATTCAGTATTTGTTTAAAAAAAATTACTAAGAAATCAAACAGCTCAGCAGGATTTTAAAAATCCATTTCTGTTTATGAAGCACAAAAAGGAATCCTTGCATATGGGGTACTTTGATAACCACCGACAAAACTCGGGAAATTATTTTTTTCAAAAAATCATCAGTTAAATTCCGGGACTTCTTATTCGTATTTGGGAAACGAACCCAACCCAAAGGTTACACCTCATCTTACAGGTGAAAGGGAGCCCCAAATGACCATGGCAACTTTTCATTGGATCGCTTTTTTTGCGATATTAGTTTATCACGGTAAGTAATAATTTCTAATTATTGCTTTCATACATTTAAGTCCTAAGCCCACGATGAGTACAATTTATAAACGTTCTATATTATTAGTAAAACAGATATATCTTTTTCTTTTTTTCAAAAGAAAAAATAATAATTTTCATGACTGACTGAATAAATTATTGTACACCGGCTAGTACACCCGTTTTCGCACGAGTGAATTGAAAAATTAAACAATGATTGAAGGATAAAGAAGTTTTAATGAGTTAATTTTTACAATTGCACATTAAACAAAAAAAAAAAAAGTTTTTTTAAAATCTAGCTGAAAAAAAGAAAAAAAATGTTTTTTTAAATTTTATGTCGGGGATCTAATAGCTGATAAAAAAGGGTTCTTTTTATTTATAACTCCCCCCGTAATCTTTTGTGGGTCGATTTTTGAAAACACCCTCCGATCTCTCCAGCAAAGAAAAACCCTTGTTATAAATTTGTAATGGTTAAAATAGTGTAAATGTTTTTTCTAGAAATATAACACGTTAATATTACTTTTTTTTTTATTTATTTTTTATGTTAAAATTGTAATCTCCTCGCCTCCACCTGTTCCCCTTTGTAGTTCCCCGGGGGCCCCTAAAAAAAAAAGGGTTTAATTTTTTTTCCCCTAAAAGATAGTTCATCCTGGGGATTTTTTGCAGATGGCAGAATTTTTCCCTACTTACTTGACAATTATTATTATATTTTGGAGATTTTACACAATATAGTTATAAATTATAGCCTATGTGTTATTCTGATGTATAAGCTATATTATTGTTAAGTTTCATTAAAATCCATTCAGTTGTTTTTGTGTGAAACAGGAACAAACATCCAAACACACTCTTTCGCATTTATTAATATTAATAAGGATGTATATATAATACACAATTATCTAATAATACTATGAGTCTAACAATCTAACAATACTATGAGTCTAACAACCTAACAATACTCTCTAACTATCTATGAGTGATACATGGTAATTGCAAGGTATCCATAAAACTAGATATATTAGACCAAATTTTACATCTAGCATAAAAGAGAAAGCAATTGAATGTAATAAATTTCTCAACTGTTTACATTTTAACAACGGGTTTTTTTTTTCCAAAATGTACAAAAACGATTTATATATTAAAGGTATTACAGATGCTTATTCCATCTAATGTTTCCAAAATTTAATCTGAAATGATTAAAAATAAGATTTTATTGATAGAAACATAATTTTTTGTAAAATAATGTTAAATCAATGAAACACGTATATATTTTAACTTCCTTGATCTGTTTTCTTTAAACTAAATTTTTGAACATTATTTGCTGTTGTACAATCATATTATGACTGCCCTTTGGAGTAAGAACTATTAACTTGGATGTTTTTATGTTGATCGATTTCTCTCTAAAATATCCGACGATCCACTTCTTATATTCTAGTCTATCTTCTATTCAGTTCAATAGAATAATAAAAATTCCAAAATAGTATTTAGAATGCATTGTAATTGTAATAAGAAATTGTATTAGTCTTAGAAAACTATTTTAATGATTTTTCAATTTTTGCAGACATTGAGCAAAACAGACATCCGAATTGATAGTTGAAAGGAATCTCGCCCTGTTTCTGAAAAAGATTTCTTATTACGGGGGACTGTTTTGAAATTAAATTAGAAACATGATGAGAACTGTGTAGAAATTATCAATTTTATTTAATCTTATTGTGTTAAATCTTATTAATAATTATTAATAACCTTATAAAACCTCAGATTCTTTGAGGTTGCTCAACCACATAAAAGATTTTACTATCAGGAATAAAAAAATATCAGAAACTTATAAAAATTCTAACATATAAAAACTTTTTAAGTCGATCCTCCAACTATTTCGGTGAGTAGGTCAGCATACAAAGGAAGTCCTATAGGGTTATCGGGTTTTCTCTGTGTACATCCATACACAGATTATACTATCTTAAGTAGTTTTAAAGAATACTAAAAAACTTACACATAATAAAAACACAGTAAAAAAAAGCAAAAATAAATCAATAAAAACAATATTTTTATTCATTATTTATTATTTATTTATTTATTTCACTTTACCATTCTTTGAAAAAAAATTTTTTTTCTTCGGAAAGGCCTTTTATATCTATAACATGACATCTTGGGGCTATCCATGTAAGAAGACTTTTCAACTCAGACTATACCAGACACTCAACTGCAATATGATGCAAATAATCGATGCGGTATAGACTAAACTTTTTAATTAAAATTAAGACGTAGAAAACAAGAACACATATTTACACGTAAGAACATTAAAAAACACTTTACTAAGATCTAATTGTGTGTCTCTCAAATCAGTAAAAGCAACATCTTCTATTACTTGTCAAAAACATATATCAACTTTGAATCCTAACAGTCAACTGAAGAATTCTCTCACGGAATTCATTACAAAAAGGATGTCAACTTTTGCAATAAAACTAAAAATATTAAACGATTAAAAATAAAATAAAAAGTAAGAAAATTAGAGTTACGTAAATTATTAAATCAAAGCAGACGATAAAAGTATGAAAAAAAGCAATAATTTCCAATGTTAATAGATAAAAATAATTTCAAAAACATATTTCATATTCACATACAACATATTTTGATTTATATTCAAATCTAAATGAACAGAGTGGTTTCTTTTTTTATATACAATAGACTTTCAAATAGTGCGAGTTGCCGCAATTTCTAATGACTTTTTCCACAGATTAGTTTAATAATACGGAATCGTATATAATTTTATAAATGATATTGACATATTCATTGCCCCCTTTTTTTATAGTCCTTTTTAAATTTTCTGATGGAAAAGCCAACAATTCAAATTACTTGGTGTTGAAATAAACCCCTTTAAATGACGATAAATATAAAAAAGATTTAGGCATAATTAATTTGTTGCAAGAATACGATACTTTAATGTATTGGGATAAAATTGTATGATTACGGAGAAAAGTCCTTGTATTCCGTAATGTGAATGGACTGTACTTGTCAAATAATAGATAAGGGTAATTTAGAATTTAATGCACGATCAACAGGCAATCTAACTTACAACATGCAACTTATACAGTAAACACAAAGGAAGCAAAATCTTGGTATTGATTAGAATATTAAAATGTCAGGAAATAATTGATCAACTTACGAAGATGGTAAATTTTGTAGACTATAATGCAGATGATTATTTAGTGCAACATATTACTTCTCATTCTATTTTGCGCATATAAAAAAACTGAGTTGGATATGTTGGAGTTTTTCTCGTGGTTGTTGAGTCTCAGATAAGTTAAAAAGTGCTTTCCGAAAATTTTTAAAATAATGTATTTTTCTAAACACTAAGCCTTCTTTCGGCCTTTACTTTTGTCAATGGTTAACTGCATGTTATATTACAGAAATTATGAAAAACAAATTTATTCTTGCCAATCATTTTTCCTAAAAATGTAAATATTGAATATGAGCAAATATTATATTTCTTATATACTTATATGTAATAAACAACTTTGTTCTAATACGAGTATTAAAAGATATTAAAAATTCAGTGAAAGACTCCTTTATTTTTAACATTATCTCCCCAAATTCACGAACTTTTTATTATTTTTTTATAATTGTTTGTGTGATTAATGAACTAAATATCTTCTAGAGCAGAGGTCCCAAGTGGTGGCCCGCAAGAAAATTCGCTGGTTCACAGAAAAATGTGGATTATACTTACTCATCAGGTTATGTTTTAAGGTGCAGCAAGTAGAAACCCTAGTTAAAAAGCACTTGGGAATCTCTTACAGAATCTTTTACACAAAGAATGAAAATACCAGACAAATAATAATAATATGCGGATAATAGATCCGTTTGCATTGAAAATTCAGAATAATAATTTAAAATTGTATCTATAAAAAAAAGCCTCACATCGACCTATCGTCCGATGAAACTCAAATTTATATTTCATTCATCCTTATCAAGATCTCAGCTTTGGGGCTTTCCGTAAAAAGTGAATACCTTTTCTTAGTAAACAGGCGATGAAAATTCTGATTCAATTCTCGACAACTTATTTATGTGAAAAGGCCTTTTCATTTGTCACAGCCATCAAAACACGGCACCGATCTCAGCTTGAAATAAATGCAGAGTTCTCCATCTTGCAATAACAACATTGGATCCAAATATCCATAATCTTATTTCAAGTAAGCAGGAACATCCATCACACTAGGAATGTATAATGCTAAAAGTTTGATATACTTAAAGCATTTTTTAATTGTTTTAACAGTTTTTTTTTTGTTTATTTTATTATGGTTTATTAATAAAGCTTTCATAATTTGGTTACAATTAATAGTTTTCATTTTATTAATTAGGTACGTTTTCTGTGTTCTTAGATCACAATTTTTTTATAAATATATTTAACACTTAAAAAATCCTATTAGTGGTTCGTGGGATTTAAATTTTGAATTTACTGGTCCGTGAGGTCAAAAAGTTTGGAGACTGCTGTTCTAGAGAGAAAACAATTTTTAAAAAATTCTACTTAAATGCGTGTTATGATACATATATTTTTTTTTTTACAGATGTATTCGCAAGCAATCCTATGGAAAATGAAGGTAATGAGCACTATTTTTTTAGTTTTAATACTTGATTTATTGAACTGATTCGAGAACAAATCTTTAACAACCGTTTTGTTTTTAGGAATGTTCGAAGGTGATATTGCCGGAATAGATCCATATGTTCTAACAGTAAGTATTTTTTTAAGCAATTATTTTTGAATATTTTTACAAGATCATCTCTAACATAAAAATATGAGAAGCAGATATTCTTCTGTTCACCAAAACTATATTATTGGATAAAAGTAATTCGAATTTCAAAGATTCAAAAATAATTTACATGAATTTATAAGATGCTGATTTTCAACAATTCTATATCTCAATTTGACCTAAAATACTTTTCTAATTATATATTTAAGAAGTCAATATATATATATATATATATATATAATTAGACGTTTTCTCTTCACATAATACCAGAGTTTTCTTTTTATTTTAACTCAGTTCTAAGCCATCTATGTTTCATATTACCAATGAAAACCAACAAAAAAAATGGGAATTATTATTTCTTCTAAAAATTCAGTCATGGATTAATCTTTTAAAATCTTAAATTGCAATCAAATCCCGAATCGAAGCCTTCTTTCTGAAACTTTAAAATATTTAAAATTCTGGGTGTATTTGTCATTCTGAAACAACTGGCAAATTTAGATTTGGTAACTACTACCATAAAATTTTCGAATGGAATTTCGAGGATACCATCTACTTATAAAAAAAATATTACATTGGAAAAAAGCTTGTAATTGATATATAATTGTACACGAAATAAATGTGCAAAGAATTTGGTAGAATGACATATTTTTTTTAAATAAAGGGAAAATTCAAATTTAGTTAAAAGGGTTTAATTCTCCAGAGAAAGGAGAAGATTATTTAGATATTTCATATTGAATATATACTGCTTAGATTTTACGGAATAATTTTTTAAAAAAGATAATTAATTGAAACTTTCTTATTCTTGATAATCCATATACCTGCCTAATTTTAATTTTGTACATTTTATTCAAAGGACCGAAATGCAGTTGTAGATGAAGCCCAGATTTGGCCAGAGGGTATTGTGTATTATGAAATAGACTGGAGGCTAAGTAAGTACTATATAAAATATTCTCAAAATAATAATATTAAAATAAATTGGCATGTTAAGAAAAAATGCATGAATTGAGTGCCAAATTAATTATTTTTATAGTATTTCAATTCTATCTTAATAGCATCATAGCCTTTCTAGTCCTTTTTCTGTAAAGAGCCTCTTGTTCTAACAAAGTCCTTCCCAAAACTTTCTTTATTAAAATTTATATTGAATCCATTTAAGAATAAAAGAGTGAATAAAAGTGTGTATTCTTACACAAAAATTAAAAATAATCTCAAAATTTTTCTCCAAATATATTTCCTAAAAATATAACTTACTCATTAAACATTTGTCACATTTAAAAGCTTTATTACCCTCTATAATACTTTCGTCAAACTTTTGCACTTTTCGTCTCACAGGAAAGGTGAAAGACATTATTCAGGAAGCATTTGATGAGTATGAATCGAAAACTTGCGTTCGATTCAAACCCAAAACCGCAGCAACAAAAGATTACATCAAGCTTACTATTGTGTCTGGGTATGTTTCAGCATTAGAATGCTTTAGTGTTTTTCGATTGTTCTTAGATAAATGAAAATTCCTGTACATTTTCTATAGTTTGTTAACAGAGTATTAAATGTTGTTTTCTATCATTTTAACTCATTTACTGTAAGTTTACAAAAGATAAAATTAATATCGTAGTTATGTTTGAAATCAGCTATTATATATATATATATATATATATATAGTCTAATTTTCTACAAACAAGAGATAACATCCAAACAATAACATTCGAAAAACACATAGACAGTAGGAAAATCACACAATGAAGGACATATGAGTAATCGAGATTATATATATATATATATATATATATATATATATATATATATATATATATAATATAGATTTCTTATTTTTTAAATAAAGTTGAAGTCGGATTTTTAGTTACTAAATTCTAATACAAACCTTGTAAATTATGCATTTTGAAAGATATTTTTTATTAATGTTATTTTGTCGAGATTAGGTTCAAAATTCTTTAAAGTGTAAAAGGAAAAAAAAATTACACATCAGGCTTATAGCAAAAGATAGAGCATTTTAAATTATATGAAATCTTCTTAAACTTGACCTAATTTTCTGAAGCTAAAAGATTTAAAAAACTTTTTTGAAAAGCTTAATATTAAGCCATTTTTGATTACTAATCTTTGTTATGAAAATTATTTTGCTTTGAAGAGAAATAATGACTATGAAAGCTATTTCCCACTCTGAATTTCGTTTCGCTTTAAATGTCATTTCATTCCAAAAAGCTTTTTTTTTTAATCTTACTACTGTTTAAACTTGGCTTTTTTGTAGTTAGATATCTACCAGCTATAAAAATATTCCATGCAGTTACACTACAACTAAAAATCTGTAATTATAATTTAGCATGTGTAGAATCAAAAATAAGTAATCATTTTAATATTGACTAATGTGATCCACTCCTAAAAGAAATTCCATAACTTTGGTAGAGCTTTCCAGAAATTTGATAAATGATTCCACGAATACAGGTGCTGGTCATCAGTGGGTCGAACGGGAGGAGAGCAAGAAATATCGTTGAGTGAGGGATGCCACGACAAAGTGTCAGCTGTTCACGAAATTGGTCACGCCCTAGGTCTGTGGCACGAACACAGCAGATCTGACAGAGACGACTATTTGGACATCATCTGGAGCAATATCAAACCGGGTAATTTTTAAAGAATTTTCATGCTATTAATGACTTATCAGTGGCTGGGTAAGCCACCCCAGTTGTAATAAGCCAACTGGGGTGGTTGATTTCGAGAACATCTTGGGATGGGCCCTCGTCTTGTTTCGACTCGGCCTCGATAAAATCATAACTCAAACTATTTTAATCGTAATCGTATGGTTATTCGAGGACATATTCTCAGAAAAACTGGGAAATTCAAGCAATATGCCAACTGGTAACAATGACAAGATTGCATTATCAAGTCAGATCCGTCGTCTATGTCTAGGCCTATCATCATACACCATCATTAGTCATTTAGTCGAAAGGCGGCAATCGATCAAATATCGGTTTGTGAGATTGTGAGCCACACACATTTATTTGTCACAGGTTGCCGTTTTTGCGAGTATTTGGTAGCGTTATTATATACTATCAACTTTAAAAATGGTCAGGTGAGTCCTACTTTTGCATAGGAGGTTTCAAAAATCTCAAAACATCACTTCTAACAATAGAGGAAATCTTTCAATCACTTGAAAATACGAGATCTTTGATGAGAACACATTTGCGTCTTCTTCAGATATAATATTTTTCATGACGAGCTTTTAAATTCCATTTCATAGCAGTATTAAAACTACTGGCTACCTTTTGTTTTGGTTATGAATGGTAAAAAAAGAGACTAACAAAAATAAAGTGAGATGTACGGATGTTTTCTCTTAAAATTTTCCACATTTAAAAGGCGTTTTAGGAATAATAAAATCTCAAATAAGAACAGTTAAACCATTCAACTATTCTCGAATAAATCATATTTTAAAGTACATTACATAAAGCTTTTACCGACTACTTTAAGACGTAAAACTGGTAACTGTTTCCTCGAGTTTCTACCCTTAAATTCCTTGTTTTCTCTCAAACAAATTTTAGAATAAATACTTACATTTATTGTGAAATTATTTAATTATTTAATTTTAGTGAGTAGTTATTAAGAGATATGTTCTGTAAAAAAGGTGAAATAAAAGATGGAGAGATGATTGGACCACACTTGTTAAGGTGCGTCGATCTCACTCTATCCACATTGTGAGATTCATGCACTTTAGCAACTTATTGGAGTGCAAAAGTGTGTTATTTTAATATATGTTACCTAGCATGACTTCGAAACGGAAAAGGTTAACATTACAACAATAAGTTGATGAGATTCATGCAACATAAACTTAAAAGTATAGTTTGAGAAGTTTAGGATAGAAATATTTGTAATTAGTAAAAACCAAGTAAATTATGTCTTAAAGGATAGAAAAAAAGTAAAAATACAACTGATTTCTAATTGAAGTGGACATTGCAAAACTGTAAAATCAAGAAAAACTGAAACATGTGAAATCGATAGGACAGTGTTGAATTGATTTTTTAAACAAGAAAGAAGTGCTCCAGGAAAGATAGCATTATTGTAAGAAAAATTAAGGAAGTTTCGAAAAGTGTGAAATGACTGGACTTCAAACCATCAAATGGCAGGTTAAACAAATTTAAGCAAAGGCATAACTTTGTGAGCTACTTGAACCCGAAGTTTCTCTCTCTCCGTCTTGCCTACCAAAGGGTAAAGGAGGAATGAAAGCAAAACCAGAGACTTCCATAATCACAATTATTTATTTAGACAAACAACTTAACTAACGACAATCTATTCTCTAAGCGAAAGTCTAATGAGTAGCACGGAGAAAGTAGTGCTTATTTAAGCAAATATGCGGAACCAACTTATTTAGCTTAACCTCTAATCTATCGTTGATTCCTAACCTCAAATGTACTAATTCAACACAGTGCCGAAACACCACTCTTAATCTTTGTATGCGAAAGTATACCTTATTCAATCTCACCTGCGTATCGAATGTAGCTGCTTCCTACCTCTTTCTTTAGAATTACAAAACTCTGACTTAAGTTCAGTTCAGTACAGTGAATATCACTGTAAAAGTGGAGACTTGGCCAACGCCTTATGCTCCGATAGAATGTGGATTAGTTTCTCTGATTTTATATAGTTGAACTAATCTGTATATCACGGTTACACGGTGAGAGGGATGGCTGTGAATTAAACGCGAATGCTAGCCCAAAGATTCCCCAAGAGGATTAGTGAGAGGACGCGTATAGATTCGTCACAACTTTTTTCTTGAAACTATTTGTTGTGCCGAAATATCAGTAGGTATGTAACATGTAACATACTTTAAGACAGCAAAATGAAGAATATGAGGCTAAAAACATCTAGAACTCAAATGATACTCGATTATTTTTATGGAATCTTGCCTAAAACTATGTTTCAAAGAAAAAAAGTATTTGGTGATCAAAGCTCCAAGGAGAACCTTTCCTGTGCTACTTTGTTTTAATATTTTAGGAGAACCTGAGCAACCACTGGTAATTGGAAAGTCTAAAAAACCATGATGTTTCAAACACATCGATCGAAAAGCTTTGTTGTGGTCCTTTGGCATTCCAATCATGAATGGCGCAATGCATAATGTTTAAATGGTTGATTGCTTTTGATGAAACAGTAGGAAGATTCTGCCATTTCTTGACAATTAAAAAGTCCACCCATCAAATTTAAAATCGGTGAAGGTGTTTTATTGTGCACCTCTCTAATTATACTTTAGACTAAAGTATAATTGGAGGTGTCTATAGGTTTATTATAGAAAACTATTCTTACGGAGTATTCTTTGTCAAGCTGCTTGTGGACACAGCAATCAGCTTGCAAAACGCACCAACGTCTTATATGTTATTCAGTGAATAATAAAGGCTGTTAAATTCATATCACAAGGCTATGCGCAGCACAGCTGTAAGAAAATAGGCTTTGAAATTTCAATTTCGAAAGCCTTCAGGGGAAAAACTACTAATGAAAATGAATTGGCAGAACTTGTCAAAATCAGTGGCAGTGCTCAAATGCAAAAATATTTAGAAATCGATGAAAACTTGTATAGTGAAAATGCCATGACGACACAAAATCTTTTCTTTCAGTTGTAGTTTGTGATCTGAGCTTTAATGAAAAATAGGTCGGAAAGCTGTGAGAAAAAAGAAAAGTCAGGCGAAAAGTGTGTGTGTGGGGGAGAACTTTACAGATGATGCCTTAAAGTATACCTCTTAAATAAAAAAGTTAATGGTCATTATTGGTGACAGTGAAAGACTGAAGATCACTCCTTTAACATACATGAAGGAAAAATGCTTTCATTGGACAGATTTTCAAACAAACCTGTGTAGCTGATTATTTTTAATAAACTTCTACTAGTACAAAACTCTATTCTTCTTTTCATGGATTTTTGCAATGATTTAACTTTTTTAATTAATGATTTTCATTTTTCAATAACTAATTTAAATTTATGAGACTATGTTGCTTATTATACATTATTTATTTAAAGCATGATACAACCAGGATTTCTAATTAAATTATATTTTTTAGTATGTATCCCCTGAAGAAAGGACACCTCTGCTTAAGAGGCAAAATCAAAATGTTTGATCTTTTGGGTGTCCCTTATTTGTGTGTAGATATACATATCACGTACCTTGAGAAATTAAAATTAATTTTTAAATGGATCTCTAGGAGCTGAACGAAATTTCTTGAAATTGAAACCATGGGAAAACAACCTACTGGGTGAAGAATTCGACTACAACTCTATCATGTTGTACGGTGAATACGCCTTTGCAAAAGACAAGAACTCGATGACCATGAAACCCAAGAAAGAAGGCGTCGTCATAGGTCTCATTAACGACAAACCTGGTCTGAGTGAAAGTGATGTCCGAAGAATCAACAAATTGTATGAATGCAATGGTAAGTATAAGTGGAACAATTTACAATCGCTCTTTCAGATCAAACAGATTTTAAAAAAACTTTCCTTTCTTAATAAGACAGTGCTTCTCAAACTTTCAATATTCGTGACACAATTTTCAAGCATAGTTTTCATCGTATCTTCCCCCCTTCCATACAATACATCGTATTGAATTCAATAATAATAAACTTTGATGCTAAGGCTGCAATACGATTTAAATATAAACCGAATAATTATCAAGATAAATACTAAATCTTATGTATAATACTTTATATGACAAACCCATGGAGATTCCCTGGTAATTATTGAACTTGTGCTTATTTTAGTATTGATAAATTAATAATCAAATACATTGTGCAGTTTTAATATATTTATAATGTATCATATCAGTGTAAAAGTATATTTTATTTTTTATTATGTTAGAATGTATTTTGTTTTGCTTTCTTTTATTAAATTAATAATTTTCTAAAATAATCTTTGTGACGGGCTCACGCGTTTTTTCATATCTTAATAAAGTCATATTAAGATCATGGCAGCTTCTAGTTCTTCATTTATTCCTACACCTCTAAGCTCACGCTGATAATCTAGGAGAAGGGCACCCGAAGTGCCCTTACATATTTTGTTTTTGACTTTTTGATATACTCGCCCCCCTCACAATTTGAGAAACGCTGTCATAAGGGATTCTTAAGCATGATAACCAAGAGTACGTGAGGAAAAAACTTTCTTTGTTTTAATTGATTTTGTAGTTTATTTTATTATTAATAATAATACATATATATCGTATAAGAAAAGAAAATAAGATGCAAAGTGAAAAAGTTGTATATCTTACAATACCAAAGAAGAAAGAAATGGGATTTCAAGAGACAAAACAAAGGTAGATACAAAAATAGTCTTTGGACTAAAATGGAGACCTGTTATGATTTCTAGAGCTGTCGCTGAATTAGGCCAGAGATTTAGGGTTAAGCAATGCTTTATGGATCCACCTTCCCCGTACAGCATAAATTTTTGACGTAATAGAAAAAAACAGAGCCATGTTGAAAAGTTAAGCCTATTTCTAACACATGTGGATAATAAACCAGACAGTAGAGAAAAATGAAATTGTGAAAAGAGAACAATAATGTTTCTTTCATCTCTCATACAGAGGAATATATATATATATATTTAGTTTTTTAAAGCACACACATTTCTGTCTCTTTTGTTCCATTCCAATTATTTCTAAAGGAGATACTTTTTTGTTTCAGGAGAAAAACGCCCTCCACCACCCGAAGTTCCAGATTTCAAATGTGATTTCGAAACTGATATGTGTGGCATGGAAAATCACGAAAATAATGCCTTTACTAATTGGGTTATTACCTCAGGTACCTTAGGAGGAAGGGAAGGTAAAAGAATCCGAATTGTAAAATTTTCTCTAACAATACTGTCACATTTGAATTTTTCATTTTTGTCACAGTTTTTCATACCATATTTACTCGAGTCTAAGGCGTACTTTTTTCCCCAATGTTAATGCTGCTGAAAATCAGGTGCGGGTTAAAGGGAAAAAATTCTTTGGATGGGGCAATTACTGATTCATGTATGTATTTAAAAGTTTATAATATTGGTAAAATAACTCATTTTATTCATTTTATATTAGTTCTCATTTAATAAAATTGGATATTGATAAATCAATTTACATTATTTTTCATTTTTCACAAAAACTTTTTGAAAATTTGGGATGCAGGCAGCTTAGAATCAATGGTGGCTTAGATTCGAATAAATACGGTGCATTTTTTTTTTTCGATTTATGTAGCGCAGTTGAGAAAGAATGAAATATTTCTGCCATTTGTAATTTATTCAAATTGTGACAACCAAAGATATCGTTATTAATTTGATTAATAAAAGCACTTATTAACTTTTTTAAAAATAGATGTAAAATTATCCAAAAAAGGACATCTTCAATAATTTAAGCAAATTCTAGTGTTGGATAAAATTGATATAACTCTTAATGGCTTCCAGTGACCTCAATAATTACATTAGTTGATTGACTCAATTAATACATTTTAGATAATTACTTAACTTCTAATAAAGATTTTTTGAGAATTAAGTGGTGAACTAGTTATATTAATCTAGATTCTAAATTTCCTTCAAATTCATTGATTAGTTCAGAGATATTTTGGAAAAATCACTGAAGGCCTACATGCTAGTTTAATTCGCGTAAGCGTTTTGCGTAATATTTTTTTGCCATTTTCAAATACCTCGTGTGGAGTTACATATTTTGCTTTTCACTTATCGTTAGTGCTGGTACTTTTTATGTGTATTCCCAAAAATAATTCCTTTCTTCCAATAATGTTCTAAGCAATTTATCGTATTCTAATGTGCTCCATGGAAACTAAAAGTTTGCACTTCTTTGAGAAACGATTAATAGACTGCAACCTTTTTTTAGGTAGCTACGTGTTTGTAGATGCCGCTGATGCCTCATACCGTAAAGTGCGCCTATTAACTCCTTTCTTTGGGGCTTTCGGTCGCAAGAAAGCTTGCTTCAAGTTCGACGTTTACTTCAACGGTGGCGGCGTCGTTTCACTTGACGTTTCGGTGCACAGCATCCACACTTCTAAATTAGTCATGAAACATGTTGAGAAAAAGGATGAATGGCAGAGTGTTAAGGTCGACGTAGATTTAGAAGGAGATGTTAAAGTAAGTATGGAATATTATTATTACATTAATTCTTATATCAACTAAAATATAGAGCACCCGAAAAGTAGGGTTGCACTTTCAAAAATGAATTTAAAATGGTACATTTCCGTTAGCAGGGCGCAAATGTCGCCAATTGTGAATCAAACGCGGGTCAAGTCGCCAAGCGAAGCGAATGTCAAAACCGTGGACGGAATAAAAGTCGAAAACGTTCAATTATAAATAAATATTAATTAATAGTAAGCAAAACAAGTTCAACTATAAAGAAATATTGATGAGTTGTAAACATGTTGCATTCTTTGCCAATATACTTTACTCTTGAAAAAGAAAAAAAAAGAGACTGCAACTTCTTCACAGTTCTGGCGAAATGCCAAACTTTAATCATTTTTTAAAACAAAAACTAAGATGGAAGAAAGAAAGGAAAACGTGCTTTTTTTAATGAATTCAGAGAATAAAGCACATGACCCCAAACGAACATTCCCCTTATGGTTGCAAGAAATTTGGCGTAATTCTACATTATTTGGCGATTTTTCACTTGTGCCCGGCTAAAGGAAAAGTACCTTAAAAATAAAGAAACAAAGATTTCTACTTACAGTTTTTTTACGTTCCACAAAGAAAATATTAAAGTTTCTGCTTAATGAAATGCGAACTAGATAGAACAATGTCCCCATTTTGCAACATTCTCGTTCAATTTGGTTAAACACAAACAAAGCAAGTTGCATAGAAGGGTTTATCGAATTTAAATCTGCAACACAATGCGTAATGCTAAATGGGCCACCAGCACACTGGAGTTTCAAGGAGGAAATTCCGGGGGGGAAAAGGAAAAAAAGTCCCAAAACCATGGCCACCTCATTCTAGACATAACACCTTTTGACTTTTATTGACACGCGAAAAATATTTTTTTCCCAAACTCCCCATGTAACACTGATGAATTGAAATGTTGAATTTCCATTCAGAATATTGATCCTGCAAGCTTCATAGAACGTGGTTTGAAATCTCGTATCTACTCGATGTTTTTCGAGCAACTATAAGAACACACATTGAAACCTTGCAGTAAAACATTGTAAAAAAATCGGTATATTTTCTTTACAGAAGACAAAAAAAATACGCAAGTGAATACCTTAGCTTGTTTATTTGCAATTAGCATTTGAAAGAGTAGTCATACTTTTCGGACATCCGTTTTAGTGTATTTCCATGCATGATTGATATCAATTGTAATCTAGACTCGGATTTTGGAGACACGTTATATTTTAGTTAATTCTCAGTAAGCATTGCTTTCAAACTTTTTGAACCTTTAATTTTCTTCAGTTATTTTAGTAAATGTTAAAATATATAGGATATTCAAAAAGCACGACTGTACTTTAAAAAATAAATTACAAATGAACAAAGATTTTTGCTTGAAGTTTTCAATGTTCCACAAAAAAAGATTAAAGTTTGTTTTCGAAATACAAACAAAATGGGGAACGTGAATATTTTGCAACATTCTCGTTTCAAAATGGTTTCACCGCAAGAACAAGCGGAAGTTGTAGCATGGTTTATTGAATTTAAATCTCCAACACATGTACAACGTAAATTTTGGTATACCTTTTAACAAAGTTCACCTTTAAGATTCTTATTTTGTAAATGGCATGACATATTTAGGACGATAGGTAGCGTATTGTCAAAAACAAAAACTGGCCGCTCTATCAGAAGCTGAGATGACGTTAGTCGTATTGACTCAAAGTGTTGCGCGCAACAAATGGTGCGCACATTAAAATCGTCCAAAAAACATTGTAAAAAAAACTTCGGTGTTTTCTGTATGGAACATAAAAAAACTGTAAGTGAATACCTTTATTTGTTTATCTGTAATTAAAATTTAAAAGTGTAGCCTTACTTTTCGGACACCCAGTGTTTTGTGTGTATGTATATATATATATATATATATATAAATCAGGAGCTTCAGAATTAACCCCAATTTTTTTAAAAATAAAATGGGGTGAATAAGTCAACGTAATATTGACAACTAAAGATCTTTACAGAATCGATTAATAAGGGTGTGTAAAAAAAATATTGAACGATATTAGTAATAACGTTTTGATACTCTTAAACTGGATTTTACAAAAACAAAACATAAGTTATGCATTTAAATAAAATTGCATGGGATTTTCAAACTCAGACATCATATTCGTCGATTCGAATTTTCATGTAATATAACAAATCGTTGTTTCTTTAAATAATGTTTCCCAAAATTTTCAAATAATACTGTCCCTTAGATAAGTCCATGTAGTAATCAACAGTGTATTGATTAAAAAGAATGTAAACAAAGCTCAATATTCTCGGCACGAAGCTTTATTCTGAGAAATCAATGTTGCATCTGCTTATATGCAGTTGACACAACAACTAGAATTTTCCAGACGTTGAAAGATACAGTTAATAATACAATTGATTTACATCGTTATCATCATATCTGGCAAGACAACCCCTCGGGGGTCAGTGCCTTCCTTTGAAGATTCCTCCATAATGACCTCTTGTTTACTTTTGTGTGTGTGTGTGTTCCCCAAGTTTTCTCTTTTATAATCCCGAAATCTGATTCCATTGAGTCTGCCCATCTCAGCCTTGGTCTTCCACGCATCCGAATCCCAGTGACTTTGAACTGCAGTA
>BMAV01018287.1:0-16884 GCA_019973955.1 Trichonephila inaurata madagascariensis | reverse complement strand
AATAAATTTATGGATAACAGTGCACAGAAAATATCGTATGGAAAGACGATATATACGTCCGGGGCCATCAACACACTGGCTGAGTTAAGCGTTTATATACACCGGTGGCATAAAATAAATCAAACAAAGCTTAGTTTCAAAAATATAGTTTTTTGAATTCAATGCATCGTTATTGTATGGGGGGGGCGCAAGGAAAATAATGATTGAATATTGGGTCACGAATATTGAAAGTTTGAGAATCACTGATCTATATTTACTCTTGTTAATTTTCATGCAAGAAAAACTCAAATATTGCCCAATAAAATATAAAAAACAATTTCCCGCAAATTTCTTCCTACATAGGCATTTCTCAGCAAAGATTTGTAAAAGACAATGTAATAACATTAAACATTTTCTTCCCACTGTGTTCTGAACTTAAAGTCAGTAGGTTCCATCTGCAGTTCCTCAGGTGTCGTCTATCCGAACGGGACAAGAGAACTTAAATTTTAAAAGGGCCTTATTTTAACCACTGGCCTGATTATCTCGAGTTATCTCGGGTTCGTACATATTGCAGTTAATTGTTATCCCGAGAAAACTCGGGCGAAGCACAATTTATCAGCACGTTATGTTTTATCACGGTTTTACTCGGCCTGGAGAAATGAAAGACAATATTCAGTTTCAATTGGCAGTTTTCCGTTGGTTTCACGGGTCTTTTGGCGGGACTGGTCACGTGTTTTCCCTATAATATATTATATGGCGGTTTATGGATTATTAATGTATAAATCAAGATCCATGCCTCGAAGCCCCACCTACTGGCCTGCCGCCGCTCGTCCAATCGCAATGAAGAACATCACAACATGACAACGCAACGATAAGCAATGGTTTTAAAGAGACTTTTGCCAGACACGGGATTGAGGGTTCCTTGAATCCAGACGCCAGAACAAATTCCCGCAGATTCCCGCACATTAATGTATAAAGAAGGATAGTTACGTTGGGAAAAGAAATAAAATAATGGCTATGCTGCAAAACAGCGAACGCGATGATTTTTCAGATAGTGATTATGAACAGGTGGACATTGAAAATAGTGGAAGTGATTCTTCTGTATGTAGCCTTATATTGAGACAGTGTACTCTGTGCTCCCGTAAGAGATTACAGAGGTAAGCCAGTAAGAAAAGAGACCAGATGCCAGCGTACAGAATGTCAGATATCACTTTGTCCTCTCTGTCCCTTGTTTCAAAAACTATCATACAAAGACTAATATTTAAGTGTTTTTTCCATTTGCTCAAGATAACTCGGGATAGTAAACTAATATTAAAACTAAATGCTTTTACACCAGTAAATAAATTAAAAATTCAACTTAAAACATATATATATTTTGTTTTGTTTCATTACATTGTATATAATAAAATAAAAAAATGTGATGATTTTTGCAATTTTGCAAACAAATTTGTAAGGGAAGCGGTTAAATCCTGAAATCCTGATTTGACTTCATCCTTTAAAATCTACAGATAATCTATAATCTTACCAGAAACACTTTCAAGTAATTTGTTTCCTTATTAATGAAAAAGTGAAACTTTAATAGCGCTTGGGAAAGAAATCTCGATCAAAGCGGATTTTCTGACTGTCTTGGCGGGCCACATAAACACTCTTTGCAAGCCACTAGTTACCCAACTCTGGCCTATAGTACAAAAATCGACTATTCATGAAGGAGTTATCTGAGAGGAGAAAAAGTCGATATGATATATATATGCATTGAAAACAAAAGGATTTACTGCTAAAATTGAAAAAATGATGAAAAAATACTGTTACGTAGATCCAGGGTTCAAGGATTTTATGCAAATCAGTCGCAAAGAACAAGACAGTTCTTTAAGAGCGATGAGAATTTATTGTCGAAATTAAAATTGTTGAAATACAGGATTCAGCAGCAATATTCGCAGAATAAATCTCAGAAGGTCTTCCCGCCTTCAACAACACTCAGACACAATTATCGGTGTCTAAAATACACGTACGTAAAAGATTATTCACAAGCAATCGCTCATTCAACTTTCAAGCAATCACTAATCACTTCAAAAATCACAGCAATACTAACTGATCGCTAGTCAAAACCAGACTGACTGACTTTCAGCGAGCTCTTTCTCCATTTTTATCCCTCGCGTATAATTCGAGAAAGACCCGCTTGCGTCATAGATCTTGAAATTAGTGAATTTCTCTACTATCACAGAAAAGTGTATTTTAGCTTTGTGCCCGCGAAATTGTTAATGGGTAATCAAGGTATTCACTGGGCAAATAAAAAGTAAGGAAAAGCAGCACTATGGTTTGCAGAATCTCTTCAATGTAACCCCATGTGAAAGGGTGCTCCAGATGACATCAAAAGTTGTCCGGAAATGAAATGAAATGGTACATTATAGCATAACTCCTGGTTGTCATGCTTTTAAGGTGGATGATATTCAAATAAGTATCCCACCATTTTTTTCGGCGGGGGATTTTCTAGATGAATCTTCTTTGTTAATCGGGCAGTTTGCCATGAGACTCATCGCAGAAAATAATTCCACTCCTGTAGATGAGATTCAAACTCTAATGCATTCACTAACACTGAAACTGCATCTAGCAGTGTGGCATGGATAGGGGATTTGGTGAATTAGCCTTTGTGACTTCATTGTATCACAACCCTACCCTATAAGAATTTAAAGAAGTACCGTTGAGGGGCAGTCTCTGCATTGGCCTTTGTGACCTCAGCTTCATTCGTTGCGTCGTGTATCTTTTTCATTTCAGTTGCTTGCATTACAAATACATTTAGGATCATTGATAACGACGCATTAAAGGTTGTGACCGCTGTGTGTGTGTGTGTGTGTGTGTGTGTGTGTGCGTGTGTGTGTGTGTGTGTGTGTGTGTGTGTGTGTGTGTGTGTGTGTGTGTGTGTGTGTGTGTGTGTGTGTGTGTGTGTGTGTGTGTGTGTGTGTGTGTGTGTGTGTGTGTGTGTGTGTGTGTGTGTGTGTGTGTGTGTGTGTGTGTGTGTGTGTGTGTGTGTGTGTGTGTGTGTGTGTGTGTGTGTGTGTGTGTGGGGTGTGTGTGTGTGTGTGTGTTTCACTGGACTATGACTTTTCCCTCTTATTCTGTCTTTACTCTAGGTAGGGCCGCGGTAGCCGAGTGGTATAGGTATAGGATCGTGGCTTGCTTTGTCAGGAGTTCGAGCCCAGTACCACTAAAGACCCGCCGTGTAGGGCAGCGATGCACGTTAAATCTGTCTAGAGCTAAAACGTCCTCCCGTTGGTGTTGTGTGGTAGTTAGGAGAGGGGGTCCTAGCTCAGGTGTCATCCACATCACTTGACCATGGTTCAAAATTACGTGGTCCGTCGCCAAAAGCCCTCGTGTAGCTGAACAGTGCGACGTTAATATCCAATCAATCAATTTACACTAGGTAAAACGCTATCTACCTGATGTTTTGTACTGCCAGTGTCGAATGGTAGCCTCATTCCGACCCAAATCTCAAGCTTTGTTTGATCTCCCCTACTTACTTTTGTCAAAGTGCATGTCTTTTTCTCAAATGATGACATCATGCTGTTCAAGAATTACTCTGCGAAGTATTCGTGTAACTCAGTGCTTCTCAAACTTTTAATACTTGCGATCCAATTTTCAATCATAATTTTCATCCCCCCCATATAATAACAATGTATTGAATGCAATAATATATATAATGTACATTGAGGCTAAAACTGCAATACGATCTTAATTATAAACCCCACTCAAATTATCAAGATAACCATTAAATTTTATATATGTTACTCTTTCAAGTAATATATATTTTAAGTAAGTTATTTTTAAGTAATAAAAATATTTTAAGTGTAAGTTATTTTTAAGTGATAAATATATTTTAAGCAAATTATATACTTTTAAGTAATAAGAAATGTACTATGTTGCTTTTCTTTTCTAATTTTTAAATTGGAACAGATAACAATAAAAGTGCAACATGCATTTTTACAATGTCACAATGTATTTTGTTTTGCTTCCTTTAAGTAAATTTTTATATTTTTTTTAAAAAAAAATTTTTTTTTTTCTCAACTTTTTGATATGCTCACGTTCCCCTCGTAGGGTTATCACGCCCCCCTAGGGAGGCACGCCCCACAGTTTAAGGAACACTGGTGTAACTGATTAAATAGACAGGAAGTTATTCGCAAGAAAGGTGTTTCTTAACATTTGTCATTTGGTTCGGATGTGTAGAACACCATCCGAAAGAACCGTTATACACCATGATAAAAAAAAATGTTTTTTGTTATTAAATTATAAGAAAATATATCATTTTAAATTTGAATAAATTTTTATTATTATTTTTTTTTACAAATATGTTCTTACGCCCCTTTTTAAAAATACACAAGAAACAAACACTTTGACAAATATTTTGACTTTCAAGACTGATAGTAAACAATAGCTTAGGTAAACAGACTCTTAGAAAATATATAACGACTTCAATGTATTTTGAAAGACATTCCATTTTCTCTACGGATTTCCTCTCTATGATATATATCATATTTTAGGGAGACTTATTGTATCTATATATATATATTTATGCTTTGTTGCTGAATAAGTCATATTGATAGAAGAATGCGGAGACTTCATAAACAATTGGGGAAAATATTGGTTCAATATACAACAGGGAGAGAAATAGTTTAGTATATTAAGCTTAAATCAGTGCTTCTCAAACTTTCAGTATTTGAGATACAATTTTCAATTATTTTTTCATGGCGCCCCCTTTCATACAATAACAATGTACTGAATACAATAACGCAAAAGCTACAACAAGACCTTAATTATAAATAGTAATGTTTTTAAGATAAGTATTATATTTTTCTTATGTTACTTTAAGTAATAAATATTTTCAATAAATTGCTTTTAAATAATATTTTTTTAAAAAAAACTTCTTTTCAACATGCTTGAGCCCTTCACGTAGGGTTATTACTCCCCCTTAGGGAGGATCGTCCAACAATTTGAGAATCGCTGACTTCATTAAACAGTAATATCGGATAATGTAATAAATGAGATATTGTATATATTACAAAGAAATAAAAAATTTTATCTGCAGAAATTCGAAATTTTTGTAGCATTAATAACATTGTGAGATCATTTTCCTGGATATATTAATGAGTTTCTGTATTTTCTAAAGAATAGTAGTAAAAGTATGATTCTCAAGAGTGCGTAATTTGAGATTACAATTTAAGCACTCCTTTTTTTCAATTCCTACTATTATCTCACACTCTCTACATATTTATTTATCTTGGTGGAATTTTCAATCGTTAATAAAATACATTTTAAAGCACTCAATTGAGCTGAAATTTTATAAACATGATTATTTTGGATATGACAATACAATAATTTAATTATAATTAATAAAATCAATTGATTAAAAAATAATTTTTTAAAGAATGACAAATACAGCCACGTTAAATATCCTTTTTGGGGGACTTGTGTCAAAAAAATGAAAAAGGTTTTTTTCACGTTTTAAAGCATTCAGTTGAACTGAAACTTTTATACACGATTGTTTTTTTAAAGATACGGGGTAATTAATAAAAAAATTTAAATTTCCACTTAATGGTGTGATTCCCCCCATATGCATATACATATTTATATTAATTGTAACTATTTAATAAAAAGCAGATAAAATTAAATTTTTATCTGTTGATCTAAGTATTAATTGACTTAAAATTTTTTTTTAGTACTTGTTTTTATTATTATTTTTCTCTTTGATTGTGATATTCAGATCAAAATGACATCGAGAGAAAGTTAATAAACTTTTTCACATGTTCCATTAAAGTTAACTTACTTTCAATTTTGCTTGCAAATTTCTCATCAGATATTTTAAAGATGGTTGAAATATTTTAATTATTTAGCAATGGAAACTGCACAATTATCCATTAGAGGAGGGTTTTTGTTTGTTTTTCCCATTTTAAACACTGCAAGATGTTGAAAATAATATCTTAAAATGGTACCTTGTTTTTCGAGCTTCCACATCCCGCATTGTGTGGAGGTAAAAACATTTAAGCGAAATTTGCAACCCCCATTTCTCGTTAGATTATTTGGTTTTAATCGAGGGGATGCGTTAGCATTAATGGTTATGGTTACCAACTAGAGTCAAAATGACGAATCATGGTGCTTAACCCAACGCGTAGGAAAGCTGATGCCCGTTAAATCTGTCGAGGGCAATATCCTCCCGTTGGTATGGAGTGTTCCTTAAAAGAGGGATGTCATCTCAGGTGTTGTTCCTCGTCACATCACCGAAGTTAAAATTACGAGGTTCATAGCCAATAATCTTCATTTTGATTTATAGTGCGCTGTTAATAGACATTTGACGACAAGCTGCTGGTGACGGTGGGCAGGAAGACCCATGGTGACCTTGAGTGCTGCTTGGGTGAAGTGTTATTTGAACGAGCCTTTCCTTCGAGTCCGAAGTGCACGTCTTAGAAGATTAAGACAAAAGAAATCGATATTCAGGCCAGTTGTTGAGGGCTTTTATTCTTGTTCATTGTTGCTTGTGAATTGCAGAAGGATGCGCCGCTGCATACCCCCTACCAAGAGAAGAAAGTTGTTTTTTCTATTTCACTTTCTGAATGATACTGAGAAGGTTGTTTTTCCAGCCAATTACTGCAATTGTTATACATCTCTAGTGGGTTTAAATGCAGTTGGAATGTTTTTCCGTTGAGGTTGTCGACAATCTCTCGTTGAGATGATGGATGTAGTTGACGTGTACTCCGTTGCCGTTTTGAATCTCTAGCCATGATTTATTGAAATTTTCTTAGGTAGACCCTCTATAAAATGAATGCATAATCAACCAGTATCGTTATCAAGTATTCAATTCCTGGATCACCGACGACTAGCTGTTGTTGACTGAGATTAAATGAATCTGAACCCATTTGGGACAGTCGTTAAGGGCTTTTATTCCTGTTGTTTGCTGTTTAGCTTGTGGGAAAGGTGACGCTGCAACACTGCCCCCACTTGAATTTTACTTTGGAGGTTTTTTATTACCAGCCCCTCGCCCAAGAAAACCACGAGTTCGTAACCATAAACAGCAGGCTATCACGGTCACCACGATTATGTGCCTTCTTCTAATCGCCACATCACATCTGGTGAAATATTCCTCTTAATGTTCACCCCCCTTATATTGTTCTTTGTAAGTCCTTTTTATTCAAGCATGTGATTAGAATTAAATATTATAATACTTATTAATCAAATGTCAAGAGAATAATAAGATAAGCCTGCTCTTATTTCGTAATTAAAACTACAAGGTTTATTAATGCTTGTTTAATGTTTGTTATTTGAATAAGTCTTTCCAAAGGGTTCAATTTGTATAGGAAGCTAAAATTTGTAAATGGTTTTGATGTAAAAATAATTCAAAATTCGCACAAGACATATAGAAGAAAATGCTGTGCATGTAACTAAAAACAAGTAGCACATATTACCAAACCTTTTTTAAAAAAATCAAAAATGAAAGTACAATTATTTCTGAATTTCATTTGATGGGAAATATAACATTAATCCACATTAATTAATTTATTTATTTACAACATGTATTAACTCTAAACATTTATTAATTCATATATAAAACTTTAATTTATCGACAGGATTGAAAGTTAACTACCCAGTTTTTTTAATTTTAACCGTAATATAACAATGATTTATCTTTCGAATATAATAAAAGAACCTTTTTTTTATCAAAATTCAGCCCTTTTGGTGATTAGTAAATAAATAGCAATACAATTTCAATTTTGAATTAATTGAAATATAATTGTTTTCGGATTATAATTTTATAGCATAATATCAAATAATAAACGCTTTCTAATAGCAATAATTATTACTTCTAGCTTGGTGTAATAGTAAATTAGTTAAGAACCTCGGAGAACTAATCAGATGTTCCAAAAGTGTTCGAAAAGATTCAGGTTGTTTAATACATTGTTTCGCTTTCGAAATATCATGTATGTCTAGAAGAGCGTTTTATTGAGGTTGTTTTTCCCTCTTGGTGTACGAAAATATTTCTGAAGTAAATGAAATAATTGCACAATAACTTAAGCTATGGACAAATATCGATAACAGGTAAAAACATAATAGAAATCGAACAGGACATGATTTGTCTCATCCTGTTTCAACTCAAAGAACATTGTTTCTAAATATAATACTTGCTATATGGATAGCCTGTTGTTAATTGCATTTGACAAATAACAAGTAACATAAAAAAAAAAATTTCGTCAATTCTTAATTTGAATAGATGAATAGAAAGTATGAATTTTATTAATTGAAAATTTGAACAAGATATATATATATTTAGATACACATGGATATGTATATGGAGAGAGTGGACTAATAGTAGTAATTGAAAAAAAGAGTATGATTTGTTTGCATTGTTATAACAATGTACACCCGGTTTTGTAGTTGGCTGAAGAACCAGTTTCCGACGACAACTTTTGTCATTGTTTTAACAGTTAAATTGGTACAACGATGGAGACGAATCTAAGTTGGCGTTGAAAACCCTTAATTAATTTAAATTAACTAATTAATTAATATTTGAAAAAACTGTATTAACATGAAGTCCCCAATTTCCTTTTCTATACATGCTGTTGGGCTATAATTTTTATTTGTTACTTTTTACACATTTTTTTAATTTAATTAATGAATTAATATTTGAAAAATGTATTAACATCAAATGTCGTCCACTACAAGTTTTAAAAAAATTCATTTGAACTCGATGGGATGAATAGAAAGTATTTTATCAACGATTGAAAATTTGAACAAGATAAATATTTTTATGTATAAAAATTACGTGTCGCGATGTTTGTCCGTGTGATGGACTCCAAAACTACTCAACCGATCATAATATAACCTTACATGTTGTGTGTCATTTCGTCCAAATTAAAATATAGGATAGTTTTTATTTCAATTAATGACGTCATAATTTTTTTATTGCCGGAAATGTGAAGAATCCGGGAAACTGGAAAATTCGCAAAATGTTCAATGCGCGTGTATCTGCGGAAGCGGATTTTATAGACCAAAATGTGCGAAAAGTGAGTGCCCGGCGTATTTCGGAGCGTGGAATCAAATTTTTGAATCAGTTCTCAAAAATATCCGTAACTTTGCCGGATAATGCTGGTCGACCGTATTTAAGACACACTGTGGCAGGGGCTTATCTTAAAGGTTATTAAGCCCGAAAACAAGACCTCTGGCGTAGTTCAAGATGGGCAATCCGAATCAAGTATCTGATCGGAGAAATTTCCGTAACTTTGCCGGATGTTTATGGACGACCGTCTATTACGTTCAACGTAACAGCTTACGCTAAAGTCTTGGAGCTAGAAAAATGCGTTTCTGGTGTATTTCGGAATGACGAGCCAATATCCAAAATCGTATTTTAGAAATTCCCGTAACATACCGAATAATGCCGGATTACCCTGATGCCTCCTTCCAGGGAATAAACTCGCAGGCTAAGGGGTACCGAAAGTAGCCCCCAGTTGCGTTTACGCATACAAAACGAGAATCTGAAATCGGATTTAGAAAACTCCCGTAACTGTGCATGATATTGATGGAACTAGGTGAAATGGCTCCGCGTTCGAGTCTCGCGTGCAGATTTTAATTCCGCCTAGCAGCTGAAATTGCACGTGCTGGGGCACTGAAAGCCAGTCTCGTGTGCGTTTCGAAGTGGAGAATGAGAATCTGAAATTGGAATCTGAATTAGCCGGATAATGCCGGACGACCGTAATATACGTGGACAGCGGCACCATCCTAGCTTGCAGACATAGTGTCGCAAAAAGCGAGTCCCCGTCGTATTTCCGAATATTCAATCCAATTCGAAAATTCCCGTTACTATCCCAAATAATGCCAGACGAACGTAACTTACGTGAACCATGGCAAAGGCTTACCTTAAAATTCTTGGTGAGTGAAAAGTGCTTTCCTGTTGTTTTTCAGGGTTTGAAACAAGACTTTGAAATAGATTTTAGAAACTCCCATAACTTTACTGGATAAGGCCGGGTGACCGTGGTAACCCATTCCCTTTCAGGGACTGAACTTGCAAAAGTAGGGTATCCGAAGTGAGCACCGGGTGCATCTCGGGGTGGGGAACGAGCATCTGGATTCAGATTTCAGAAACTATCCTAAGTATGTTATATTGCCGGAATGAAGTACAATGGCTTTGCATTCGAGTCCCGTGTCCGGATTTTCAACTCTCCGAAATTGTAAGTGAATATGAAGTAAATAAGCGAGTAAGTAACGTAAAGTAACGAGTAAATGAATGTATTACAACAAAGCCACATCAAAGTGTGGCCGGGTCAGCTAGTATATATATATATATATATATACACTGGTGTGCAAAACTTAAGCAACAATGTAAAAATTTAGCAGATAGCCGTGAAATTGCAGAAAAGGAGGTCTGGAGATCAGTACAGTGAACAAGTAAGTCAGCAGAAACGTCATGCGTATGCAAATATCAGGAACAAAACGTCAGAAGCGATGTGAGTGTACGCAAAACGCGTGATGTCGGCGTGCGCTGCTCAACAGTAGAAAAAAAGGAAGGACGGAGACGCAATTCAACATATTCGCTGCAAGTGCCAGTGAGTTAGTTCGTGAAATATGGCTAGAAGAAATCACCTGAATGACTTCACACGCGGAAGAATGATCGGAAAGCTGGAGGAGGGGTGTACTGACACCAGTGTAGCTGCAGAGTTCGGAATCAACAAAAGTGCCGTTTCGAGCGCTTGGAAAGCGTTCCCAAAACACTGGTACAGCTGTTAGAAAAGGGTTTGGGGGTAGCCGCCCGGGGGCGACAACTGCAGGGGATGACCGATATATTCATCCTGCGGGCGAAAGGTCGACGGGCCCTCAGCAAACGCCCTTGCTCCAGAAACTCTGTACAGCAACGGGTTGACAAGTGGTGGCCAGACGCCTTCACAAAGGGAGCCTGTTCGCCCCCCGTCCTGAACGCTGCCTCCCGTTGAAAGTTGGCCACCAAAGCCCCGTTTACAGTGGGCCAAAAGCACAAAAACTGGACAACTGATCAATGGAGTCGTGTCCTCTTTACGGATGAGGTCGGTTCAGTACCGAAGCGATTCTCAACGCGTTTTGATTTGGAGGAGATCGGGACCCGGTTTTATCCCAGTAACATCAAAGGGAAAAACACCGTTACGGTGGTCCTGGAGTTCTTGTCTGGGGAGGCATTATACTGAACGGGTGAACTAAGCTTCCCCATTTTCGACAGGATCTAACCGGGGATCGCTTTTTTGTGGGAGGTACTTCTTCCCCATGTGCGTCTTCTCCGAGGTGCCATTGGCCCCCGACTTCATTTTTATGGATGACAATGCACAGCCACATGCACTCTTGCTGTTGAGGAGCTGCTGGAAAGTAAAGATATCACTCGAATGGATTGGCCAGCGTGCTCCAATTTTAAAATCCCCCAAACATGTGTGGGATGCTTTGGGGAGACGTTTTTCCCCCGTTTAAATCATCCGGAGAACAACCAACAACTCAAGCAGATGTTATGGGGAAAGGGGGCCCTCCTACCTCAAAAATGTTGCACCAACTGGTTCTGAGTATGCGGAGACGGTGCAAAGCCCATTTTTAAAGGGGGGGGCATATACCAAAAAGGGAACATCTGGGTTTTTCCCCTTTGGATAGACAATCATGAGTCACGATATTATGCGTTCAATAAAAACTTTTTTGTTTGATTCCATACCCTATGCGTTGTATTCCTTTTTCAGCGCCGATGCTTTCGTCATCCTTTACGTACATAATACTCTCCCTCATTTCAGAACTTCATGTCTCTCAAATGATTTTTCGTGAAGTTATGGCAATAAACCCCCCTGTTGCTTAAGTTTTGCACACCAGTGTGTATATATATAAGGTGGGAGGGAGCTAAGAGTAGGATTTGAAAAAATAATATTAAAGTAACAAGTATATTTCAATTATATAGATAAAACAAACGAATCGGCTGTTTTAGTTTGGATTAACGTTGCTATCGAGCAACGCAAAGGTTTCAAGATATGGAGGAGAGCATTTGAGCTAGTAATTACCTCTCTGAATTCCACATCACGTTAGTATTATAACATATAGTACAGATATCTTTATTCCTCACAAAAAAAAAACTTTTTTCGAACATTCCCAGTTATGAAGTTCAGCATGAAGTGGCACGTTAAAGTTTCTTAGAGTGCCTGTTTGGGAAAAGGTTGCAGAAAAATTACATTCCAGTGGTTTCTCCAAAAAAAACTGGTGATTAATATTCCACCTATGTGGTCCATGTCTAAAAGGAGGAAAGGTCTAAAAAATATGAATTTTCATTACTTTTTTTCAAAATTTTATTCTACTTCTGAAGAAAAGTATGATATTTTAAAAGCACCTAGATTAAAAGGTTGCTAATGACATCTCTCATTGTTAATTATCTTGACAAAGCCTGAAAGCAACAACAATAAACAAATACTGACATTCCGCTCCTTTCACATTATACGAGGGTCATATATATAACACACCTAGAAATATATAATTTAATTATTTTATAAATTAACTCGATGCTGTAAAATTAAGCGCTTTTTCTTATAAAATTTTCCTGCGATAAATTTCTTTTCTTTTGTTAGACGTTAGGTTAATTTTTTTTTTTGAATTTTTTTTCTTCATTTATTTATTTTTTGCATAAAAAAACCCAGGATTAAGGGGAAACGATTAATCATACGACTATTGTAAAACTTGAGAACTAATTAAAGTTTTTATAAACGCATATAAATCACACCTTTTTTAAAAAAAAATAAAATAAAAAAATGGTTCATGCAATGCAGCAATATGGTACATAATTTAACTGAAATAATTCATAGTTAAGTTGTAAAGAATTTGCAAAAAAGAAATTTACATAACCGATCAATAAAAACGCTTTTACGTGTCAGTTTTTGCATCAAATTTTTTATTTAGATAAAATTAAAAAATATTAATCTAATTAAAAAATCCCATTATTCTTGCCTCATGTAATTGAAGGGGGGCAAAGTGTCTTGTTTTTTTTACTTAAGATTCACCACCAAACCCTAACAAAACTTTTATTGGGCCAGAAAATTAAATTTCTTTTATTATCGAAAAATCTTGATAATTGGGTTTTTTTTCTATCTGAAAACTGCCTTTAGTTTAAAAAAGATTTATTTTAATCAAAAACGGAACTTCGTTTTTGGAAACTCTTCAAAACATATTCTTTTCCCTACTTGAAATTTGGAATATACAAGGTCTGTTCTAAAAGTGTTCGACCTTAAATTTTGTGCACATGCTCTTGAATTTTTTGCATTCGTTCCAGTGTACCAGTCGTTTTCTGAAGGCAATCGAGTGAGTTGCTGGTATACGTGTTGTTTGGATTTTTATTTTTTTATATATATAAAGATGACTGAACGACTTGAGTACAGGTACTGCATCAAATTTGTCGAAAACTTGTTGATTTTCTAAGTGAAACAATTCGTAATATTCAGCAAATGTTTGGAGATGATACTATGGAGGATCAAACTTAAAGGATAGGTAGGGGACATCACAAGGATTCAAAGTTTCATAGGGACTGCGGTAGCTAGTGGTAATTATCGGATCTGACTTTTGTCATAGAAGCCCAAAACCGGTACTACAAAAAGTCATAAAAAAGAAATTTTTTTGATTTTGTTTCGTACATTGAAGTGGCCGCGGTATCCGAGTGGAAATCGGATCGTGGCGCGCCCCCAGTTCGACCCAGTACCACTAAGACCCCCCGTGCAGGGGGAGCGATGCACGTTAAATCTGACGGGGGCTCAAATACCCCTTGGTGTGGTGTGGTAGTTGGAGAGGGGGGCCAGCTCGGTGTCGTCCCCCCGAATAGTTAAAATACGTGGTGTGCCCAAAAACCCCCGTGTAGATGAATAGTGCGACGTTAATATTCACTCACGAATATACTGATCAACGCTCGATTTCAGTGTCACACATAGTTGCGCTTTCTCAAACGGGGACGCCACAGTTAAATAGTTAAACATTTATAACTACGATGCTTGTGATGAGGACTACTTAATTGTCTTTGTCACTCACTGTTTCGGTGTTTAGTTTGATAAAGAAAATTACATCTAGATAGGTCTTACATTTTTCATACTTCCACACCATGTGAGAATTTTGAAGCTCAATAAACTTTAGTGTATTATTCTTTCAAATTTAATGGTTTAAAAAAATTGTAGCAAAAAGGGCCACGAGTCCCTTACAATTTCTTTTGTAATAAGCATATTTGTCTTTCAAGAAACTTACCTTGTTTTTAATATAAAAAAAGAAAATTGGGGGGAAACAGGCAATGGGTTCAATTCACGTGACGTCATTATCACAGTAAGTTCCCCTTTCCCGCAAATTAGTTAAAAAACACATGTGACGTCTTAGTCACGATAAAACAATCATGTTTCAAAAAAGTTTATGAACGTTGTTCCCAAACTTTTTTTCTTTCGAAACTTTCTTAAAAAAAGTATATATTTGTAAACAATATACGCCATAACATGAAAAAATGCTTTTTTTAAACTTTTATTTTTAAATTTTTAAAATTTTTTTTTTTAGGAATTTCCTTATAATATTTTAAATTTTTTTTTTACCAATCAGATAATACTTTTTATCTGAATTTTACAAATGGAACAAGTTCTTTTTAATGCGTGTTTTGAATTCAATGGAAAACACGTGTTTACCCATCTTGACCGTCTGAGCTGAGCCCATTTAATAAAATAAAAGTTATCTTTAATAATTTTTAAAATAATATATAAATTATTTTTAAATAGCACTAGGAACTAGCATACTCTAATAAAAAATTTGCTTTAATTTATTTTTTTTAAATTAATTCCCCGCGTTAAGCAATAATAAACGCTTCTTTTTAAATAAACACTTCTTTAAACACAAAATAAACTTTTAAAAATTTTTAATCGTAAATGCAAGGACAACACCGAATTTTGATATTCTGTTTTTTTGATACCAAAAATAAAAAAAAATGTACTTGAATGGTTTTTTCGGGGGGGCAGCTCAAATTTCTGGCTTTTTAAATTAAAGCACCTTACCATCGATTGTAATTTCTATTGACAAAGGCAATTGACATCAAAGGCAATATCAGAAAAGATATGAAATTTCAGTCATATTTTTGACATGTTATATTTATTTAATACATACATAAAATAAATCATAAATGAATATGCAATTATAAAAATTAAGTCAGGATTTTGATGCGATATATACAGTTAGTCATAAATCCAGGAAATAAATATCACATTAAAATCAAATTTAAAGAAAACCTTTTTTGAAAACCGTCAAAATAATTTAAGATTTCATATTTCATATTGATTTTTGGTTTCGTTCTACATTATGTATGTTTGGATTATAAGGTAATCCATTATTTTCAGAATCAATAATAACTGAATTATTTGGTGAAATTGAAAATCTTATGTTTGAGCTGGTGTATTACCAACACAGGAAAACACTTTCTTTTTATTGATTGACTGTTTGATCTATAATTAAATGTTTAAGAAGCATTTGAAAATGTGTATATTGAAATAGAAGATTGAAAGAGAGAAATGCTTTTTCAAAATTTATCTGAAAAATTCTCACTACAAACATAACAAATTTTGATTGATATAACAGTTGGAAAAATGCATATAAAATTACTCTGAACCAACTCGAAATTAGTCTATTGAAAATATTCACCGTTGTGTCATATTCTTGCAGAGTAGAAATGTACCCATAAGCGATAAAATATTCCTTGCATTTTCAGAAACCAATAACAGATGCATAAAATCCTACACAGAAAAAATAACATTTGTTTGGGGTATTTTATACTCATATTCATTGTAAGAAATGGACATTCAAACTCTGAAGCTGTTGTGCAATGTAAGTCACGAAGTAATAATTCTAATTTTTGAAATTTCAATCAGAAAGAGTAAGTGTACTTTTGGTTGTCAGGAAAGAAAATTTGAATTACAAAATCTGTCATTTCATACAGAAAAATTATGTTTGAAATGTGTATTATTTTTTAAGAAAACATTCTCTTGGAATATGTCATCACAGTACATTTGATGAAAAAATAACCTTAAGAAATCGTGGTTTTAAAGTGTAGGAATCTATTGATGCAGTTTATTATTACTTAGGGGCTTATAGAATTCAAGAACTTGTGAGGATCTTTGAATAGAAAATAGAGCGAAAAAATAATAAAATATCTTTGAATATATTTCTTTATCAATAAAAATTGGAATTATTTTAGAATTTATAAATATATATTTAAAGAGAGAGAGAGTTGTGGAATTCTAATCGAATGTACACAATGTCTAGCATCGCCAATTTGGCGAATTATGGTATCAGAAGGAAAATAGGTCTCAATTATCCAAAAGAGAAAAACGAACTATTGGAACAATTTGGTGCATTTTTTTTTCTCCGGCGTTTAAAGTGTGAATTAAACTAGGACTATTAAACAATAGGTATGTTTTTTTTTCTAATTCAATAACAGGAAATAGAATTTTAGTTACAGACTTGGTGATGAATCTGTTCGCTAAAGGTCATCAAGTCACTAAGTTTGAAGACAAAAAGTGATGTCTCTTCACGCGAGCGCGTTTTAACTATAATTTTTCTTTTCTTTATTTTTTTAGCTTCCAGGAAATTTAACTGTTTTGAGTTGTATGAAGTAATCAAAATATTAAAATATCGGTGGTTATAGAAATCAAAATGCTAGATGTTAATTCAAATTAACAATCTATATTAAGTCACAAATAAACAAAAATATATTTGTTAAAATTACTTCAACAATGTTATGAACTATAAAAAACAATTAGAAATAAGCGCATACTTTAAAAATATTGCAGCATAACGTTATTTGAAAAATACAAAGGAAACAAAAATTCATGATTCCTTTATTTTTTTTTTTTATTTATTAATCTTTAAAATTTA
>BMAV01018286.1:41735-52035 GCA_019973955.1 Trichonephila inaurata madagascariensis | reverse complement strand
TGAACTATGATTTTTTAAAAATTCACATTATTTTCAGAGTTACAACCCATTGAAATAATTATCGGCGTTTTTTTCTTAAAATTTCTCCAATCTGTTGTCGTAAAACATGGATAAAACCACTTATAATATATTTCAAAGATTCTAGTTAAGCCTCTGCACAGTGGTCTGAAATTAAATTCTTAAGAAAATTAAAAAATTAATATTCCAAAAAAAATTATTTATTCAGAAAAATTAAATTCTTAAGTACGACATAAAGATCAGATCTGGAAGGAAACTGCACGTCAAAATTACCTGCGGCGATTGATATTCCGCCTATATGGTGAAGCACGAAAAAGAGGTACAAGCTGTTGGGGATGTGCTAGGTCTGCAAAGGTAAAACACCAATCTGCAGTCCCATTAGAAATAAATACATATATTTAAAATTTAATTATTCGGTGCTGTTTTTAAATGTATTAATACTTTATTGATAATTCATATTTATGTAAAATAGGAAGAACAAATTGTACAATTCTTACACTATGCTTAAGACTTATTTTTAATATGAAGCAAATTTAGAGACATGCATTTTTGTTCTGGTAAAACTTTTAAGTAATAATAAAAGAAACACTTAAGTATATCTTACTTTTATAAATAAAGAAAAAAAATTACTTTTAAGAAATACTTCTATAAAATGGAATGCAATTTCAGATTTTAAGCTCTTGTTTTATCACGTAAATCTGTCGAAAACATGCGTAAAAGCATGTTAAAAGTGATATCGCAAAAGGCTGAACATAATCAAAATCGTTCCGACTTTATTGGTTAAAATAATCCTAAAAATTATGTTTTTAACCTTAAATATGCATTACTGACAAGAAGGAGAAGCTTTAAAAAATTTATATCGCATCTGATACTAGTATAGTTAGTCGATGGCAGAAAATTAATATTTTATCTTTGTGCTTTAAGAGTAAATAAAATTACTTTGAAGCAATAGTTGTGTGAATAGATGAAGGGGAAAAACAGCTTTCATCGAGTTCCAAAGTTTACCACCTTCAGTAATAAGGCTAAGCTGTAAGTTCCGTAATTAAAATTTATTCTTTTTTAGTCGGCAAGTTAAAAGACATTTTTTAAAGAAAGTATTTGTTAAATATCGTACACAGAGAATTTTTAATCACTTTTCGAAACTGTCTCCACATTAATTTATATGGGTTAATTACAACTTTGCATCATTATAATTAATATATTTTTTAAAAATTGATAATATATGCTGGGGTAATAATTTTCTAAAATTAAAAAAATTACGTAGAGGTGAAGAAATAATTGATTTTGTGTTCGAATTCAACCTTTAGGCCGTTACGAATGCGCTGGACGCATTCATCTGGGTTTTTGCACTGCTTCTAATATTGCAATGCGATATCTCATACTAAAGTAGTTTTTTTTTTACTAATAGATGTCAGTGCTAGACTATATGATAGAGATTCAAAATACAGCTTTTATGATAATTTTAGTTGTGTAAAATGGCGCAGGAGTCTTAGGTTTTCGAAAGCTAAAGACAAGCGAGGTGTCAAGTGACAACAGCAATGTACATATTATGTAAATATATAAATGCATTCTTTAAAAATGTTTGCTGTATATAGTCCAGATTTTTTATACTTCAATATATGATATTTTGGCGTATAATGAACCCAAAATTTTTTTTAGTCTAACTAGCACATAAATTTTAACAAAATTGTTAAATTTGTAAAAAAAAAAGGGAAGGGTTAAAAATAAGTTTATAAGTTTTATAATTTTTCAAAAGAAACTATATTAATATTTTACTAAAAAAATAGTATCACTATATTTTGTGTATTGATATATAAAAGTGCAAAAAACATTTTGCATATTTAAGTGATACTTTTTTTAAAAAAAAAAATGTGGTACCTATATATATAAACACACCGGTTGATTCAAAAATAATATGACCATTTTCAAAGCATCATAAATTTTTTATTGAAAAAAGTTATTTAAATGAAATTTCCTATGTGGATTCCTTTAGAAAAGAACCGTTTACGTAAATGTTTAGCCAAGCCAAAAGACCTTCCTTGTACATTTTGGGGGGAATTATTCTAACAACCTCTATGATTACTTTTTGAAACCCTTGAAGTGTTTTTATTTTACGTATGTTTAATTATTTTTTAAATATCACCATAAAAAATATTCGTAAAGAGAAAAGTCAGGGTGATGATAACTACTTCCCATAGAGAAGAAAATTTATTTTTTTTATTTATATTTCAACCATTTCATAGTTGATTTTGCAGTATGATATGGTACAGAATCTTGGTGAGAAAAATATTTTCCTCGAAGGTAAAGGTGCTTACTTTCTTTGATCATGTGCTTTGAAACTTTTTGGTGATAGTACGTAGCATCAGTTTTAGCCTCTGGTTCTACAGAAAATAGTTTTGTTAAGACTTGAGAGGACATTCCCTTTCATACCATAACACTTGACGGCATAACACTTGACACTTGAAGTTTCGTTTTTCCAGTTGTGGATGATAGAAGAAAAGGGCTTCATCCTAAGTTATCCATGTTTTGTGTCTACCTTTGCGTAACATTAAATACAGAGACCAAGATTGTTTTCTTAGTGTGTTTATGGTCTTTGCAGACATTTGATGACAGACTGGTTTATTCACCTTTTTATAGCCAATTTTTTTCTTCTAACGACACATTGTTGATTGCGATACCATTACCTTCTTTGCTAAAGTTCTTGGAGGCAGAGGATTTTCTACAGCGATAATTATTTTCAAGTTCTTTTTTTTCCATTAAGGACTTATTTCGCTCCCATTTTTTTCTTGTAGCTTTTGATGGCCAGCCAAATTTTATTTCTTTTCGAAGTTTAGATAGTAATGCATTAGAAAAATGTCTTTTCTGATTTTTAAATGTTTTATTTATAACAGAGTTTGAACAACCATCCTTCAAAAGCCTTAAAATTTAGTTTCTGGTTTTAGGATCTAATTTCGGTATTATAATTTTTCTTCCACTAATAAAAATGGTTAGATTAGTAATTTAAATGTGTTTCATTTTTAAAATAAAAATCCAGTAGTAAAACGATAGAAATTCACCATAAATAGTTATATAATTTTAAAATTGGTCACCTTAATTTTGAATCGACGGGTAAGTATATATTATGATATCTCAAAAATTATGTCCAAATAAAATTATACCGAAAAAAAATTTGAGCTAAAAAATTACTTTTGTATTTCTACTGAATGATTAAAATATCTTTATTAAGAATACAAAAAAAATCTAAAATCTATTGGACATTTTTAAAGATATATGTTCCATTAACACAAAGAGTTTTAAATTTGGCATTTTACTCTTTCGAGCATGTCCTGGTACCATTTCATTCTTCTAAAAAAAAAGAGAATCACTACCTCTAATACGCGCTTTTCAGAAAAAAAGTGTGCATTGGATGCAGAGAAAAAAACCAACGCTGAGTGAAAATCCGAACTGCGAAAAGTCAACGACGCTTCGTTATACGGGTAATTAGAACCCAATATATGTAACTATATCATTTCATACAACTATATTTTTGTTCTGGAGAAACACCTTTTGGAATATTAAAGTATTGGCATTTTCAAGATATAAGATAGCAATTTTCAGATTAGAAATTCATACACACAATTATGTCATCCAACTGTAAAACACATCAACCGTTAATTTTTATTCTCGAAATATTTTAATCATTCTTTCAATAACCCCTGTTATACTAAAACGTAGCTTGTGAAAATTTAAAATTTCCAAAACAAAACCATTTTAAATGTCGTAACGGTTGAAAAACTTCCAGAAAACAAGTAATATAACTTTTTTTAAAGTCAATTACTACTTCGTTAGAAAAACGTACTGGCGCCATCTGTTGTAGCCAGTTGTAACTTCGACAGAAATAACGTAGAGTAAATCTAAAATTAAAAAATAAAATTTAATGAATATGAATTAATTTTTGAAAGAAACTGTATTAACATCAAGTGTGACCACTACGAGTTAGAAAAATTATTTTATTTTGAATGGATAAACAGGAAGTATTTTATGGGACGGTGTTTAGGGGTAATGGTGAAATTTTTTGGACGAAAGAAAACATAGTAGCCAAGTTTAACGAACAATTAATTTATTAAGATAAGGAAAACTAAAAATCAGGCTATTTACAGCTTTTAATTATTTATAAAAAGAGAAATAAAGTGCAGTTGGAATAGAGAGAAGGGGTAACCTGTGAGATGGGGTCGTCAAACATCGTTAAGCCTAAAGAAGGGGTCTGCTTTGTTTACGAAAATAAAACCACTGAAGGGACATCGACCTTATTCGTTCGTGGTCGGTGTAGGAGTGAAAGGTGATCTCGCACTCGGGACCATATGCGTCTGACGTCATCGCACTGAATTCTTTCATTGGACATTAAAATCCCTCTCGATTCTATTTGGTTTGTTTGGCGTCGTCATCCCTTATCATCTCTCTCTCTCTCTCTTGAAATATATTAAAAATTTAAAACATTTTTTAATTATTCGAAACTAATTAAATACTAGTTCCTACAAATATAAGAGTGAAGAGAATTAATAGTAGGAATTGAAAAAGCTCGTTGATCAATAAAATTTTATCATATTATTGAAATTATATAAAGTTTACCCTCTTGTAGCTTCATACTATGAATTAAATGAACAATAATTCCGTGTTTCACAGAGGTGAGATGTATTAAAAGTATCTAATTTAAAAATTCTTTTCCACTTATTTAATACTTATTTAATACTTAAATTAAAACTATTTACCTTGATTTTAGTAGAAAATATTTTCAAGAGTGAATAATTCAATAAGCGATTATTTACGGAGCTTTCACTTATCATCTGATTTCATAATAATCTATTTAACTTATAATGCGATTATGACAATAAAACTGTAACAACTTCCCAATGTCCCGGTTTTAACTGTGATTCCAGTTGGAATAATTATCACGTCTTAATCCTTTTCCCAGTGCTCTCCAAGAAAATATGTGAAACTGTTTATTTTATATGAAACTCTTCACATACGGCGTCTTCTTTTCATCACACTATTATATTTCATAAAAGTTCAAATGCTGCCGTATCCAGTTTTAGCTCTAAGAATCAATCCTGTTTATTTCTAAAGGAGAGTTTTTTCCTTCTATCCAAAACATAGAATGATGGTCTGACAAAATGTCACCGGATATGAAAGTGTTTTTTTTCTCTAACAACTTATCTTTACTTGATCCAAAGTGCTTTTGAGACGAAGATTCCGGCTTACCTGTCCACCGCCAAATCGAGAATCTATATCAAGACTCTTATAAAAGATATATGATCATTCAGGTCTTTTAATTAATAGGAAAAGTTTGGTCATTTGTCGATTGCTGTCGTTGGTCTTTGAGAAATGAAACTCTTTTCGCTGCACTAACTTTTTTCCCCCCTTTTTTTGTTATTAATAGTAACTCGGTGTAACAGTTAATGCTACATGATTGTATTAAAACTTACTAGGGGAACAGTAAAAATATACATTTTTTCGAAGTATTATCTTCGTTGTATTATCAAGTATGAATATAAAATTTCAAATGACACTTTAGGAGAAGCATTAAAACACGACAAATTGTATTCAAAATTTATACATCTGAAAGATAGATTACGTTTTGAAACATGTCTATATGTTGTCTCCAAATGTAATTTCTTTGTGTACCTCTCAATTTCATTCATTTAGTTTAATTAATTACAATTCATTCCAAAAAGTCTAATTAATCCTAATTTCTCCATTTTTCCCACATTTTATTTTTTACGAAGTAATATTTCCTCTGCGATAGTTATTCTGGAGGGCTGCATATGGCTTGGAAGCTTATTGTTAAAGCAATAGAATTCAAAATAAATTGGATTATAATGTGTGCGTGAATGCGAGATCACTCTATCCTGTAATTTTTAAAAAAAACGTTCCTGCTCTAAAGACCAGTGAGCATTGTCATACGTGTTTACGGTAACCATTGTTTGGGTATTTGTTTTGCATCATATCAATTTGTGTACCTAACAAATGGCATTAAAAGTTACCCATGTACTTCATGAAATAATGAACTAAAAATGAAATTTATATTAATTGAAATACAGTTGAGCCTGTTTTTGTGCGGTAGATAGGGGCCGTATAAAAATAAACGCACAAAAAAATATTCAAAAATTTCATAAATTCTTACATAAAACAAACTAATTCGTGGAAATACAACAGATTTTTTTTATGCGGTAGATAGGGACCGCATAAAAAAGTCGCATTTATAAAATATGCCAATCCTTTACGAAATTTATGTAAGAATACTTCCATAACAAAATAAAAAATTAAATATTACACATGCAAACATTTCAATTGATTTATTTTTTGGCAACATAAAGCAAGAAATAACTTTTTTGACGAAAGTCGGGTGGTCAGTTGCTTGTAAATATCACGATAACCAGCTATACAGGATTGAAGCCCTTTTTGGAATTTCATACTCCTTTCTTAATTGGTATCTATTTTAAGAAAATACTTTTCCAATTTGTTGGAAAGTTGGATCCCTGCATATTTTTATTCTCACTCAAAGAATTTGGTTCTTCTTGTCCGTCTTCATAATCTATCAAATTATTCATAATGTCACTGTCTCTGAAAGTTTAGTCTTCAATCAAGCGCGGGCTGCAGGAGCGTTGAGAGAAAGCAACTGAATGCGCATTGTCGGGAGACTGTTTATAACAATTAAACAAAGCGTCTTGAAGTGTCTACATTGCAGTGGCATAACGTACAACCCCGCATTACGGAGAGGAGGAAGACTCTAGGGGCCCAAGGCCTGACTAACGTTAAATACGTATTTACACAATTTATGAAATATTAAAGGCGAAACCTGACTTTCAGGGGGGAGTGGGGTCCTAACATTCTCCGTTACGCCACTGGTAAATAGATATAAAACATTACAGTTGTGCTAAAGCCATTGAAACTCATACACCACATAAAAAAACGCACATAAAAAAACGCACAAAAATGAAATCGCATAAAAAAACCCGCACGAAAACAGGTTCTACTGTAGCAGAGAACTTAAGATTATCTATGTACTCGAACATTGTTCAACATGTGCGTATATCGAACGAGTAAGTATTTCGGTAAGAATTTGAATTACTACTTTCTTTTTAAACTACACTGCTGTTTGTAAGAAACGCAACACCATAAAGGAATCATCAGAATTAAATTAAATTTGCAACAAATTTCAATTATAGGATGTTACGTAAAATAGTAAAGTTTCAGAACCCCCCTTATGCGTGGCGTGCGCAGCGCCCTCTGAACTGATGCTGAAAGCGTATAAACAAAGGACCGTAGTGGGACGTTGAGAATAGTTAATGATTATTTGTTAGTGGTGAACGTTTAATGAGACCTAAGTATGCCTCCATGACGAAATAAGGAGAAATTCCAACAACTTACGTAGTTTGAACGGGGGAGGATTATCGGCCTTCGAGAATGAGGATTTTCCTATCACGCAATAGGAGCTCATGTGGAACGGAATCGTTCCACAGTGATGCGAGTTTGAAAGAAGTGGACCGAACAACTCGAAAAACTGGCCGTGGACGACTGAAGGTGGAGTCAGCGCGCGACGATCGACACCTGTTCCACATGGCGGTGAATGACCATATAGCTTCCTCTAGGCAGTTGGCAGTACGTTGGTCTACTGCTACAGGTGTTCTAATGTCGGCTTTGTCAATTCGTCGACGTCTGCTGCATCGTGGATTGCTTGCAAAGGTGCCTTTATACAGGATTCCCCTCACGGTGAACCATCGACGGCTACGTTTGCAATGAGTTCATGAGCACAGAGCCTGGCAAGCTTATTGGCACCAAGTTGACTTTTCAGATGAATCACGCTTCAATTTGTGGGATTATGATGTCCGCATTCGCGTTAGACGCTATGCAGGTGAACGCTGCCTTCCAGAGTGCATTATCAAAGGACATAGTGGCCTATAACTCTCGGTATTATGGTTTGGGGTGCGATTTCGTATCATGGACGATCCAATTTGCTACGAATTGAGGGTAATCTTAATAGCAACAGGTATGTCCGGGAAGCGCTACAGTACGAAGGCGTTCCCTTCCTTCAAGACATTCCTGAAGTTATCTTTCAGCAGGATAATTCACGCCCATATATTGCAAAGACTCTTCGTGAATTCTGTTCAGCCCAACACATGCAACTTCTTCCTTGGCCTGCTCATTCCCCGGATATTTCGCCTATTGAGCACGTGTGGGAAATGGTTGGTTGGCGTCTCACTCGTGATCCGTGTCCTGTAACTTTAAAAGACGAACTTTTGCTGCGCATACAAGCAATATGGAATTCTCTTCCACATGAGACATTCAAAATCTGTTTGACTCTATGCCATGTTTTATAGCAGCACATATTGCAATGCATGGTAAATACACCAAATACTGATTTCATACACTTAATATTGTTTTTTTGCTTTGAAAATTTCGTCATTTATTTGCACTAATACAATTCATTTGTGCATTAAATTTTTTTTAATTCTGATGATTTTTCATGGTGTTGCATTTTTTACAAACAGCAGTTTATAATTTAAATTATTAGTTTTTTTTTTTTCAGAAAGGCTCCTTTTTTAAAAAACTAATAAAACAAATAGAAATTTAGTTTTTTTTTATCTTATTTTATTCACGTTAACCAATTCTACTGAACTGAACTCAGTGGCGCACTACCCATGAAAGCCAAGGCCACCTACTGTGCTTTTGTCAGTTTTCGTGAACTTAAGGGATGGGGTGCATGTACAGATGATTCGGTTAAATGGATAGTCCGACGTAAAACCCCCAATGTTCTGTTCCCAAGGAAGCTTGGTACTCATTTATCGACCCACTGAAGGGATGAAAGGCTGAGTCGCAATTTTGCCCTGCTAGGGATTCGAACCTTGGACCTGCAGCGAGGAAGCGTGATACCCTACTACTCAGTTACTACGCTTAACCTAGTGATTGAGAGTTTGATTTTCTGAAAGATTTTAACCTAGATTTTGATTTTCTGAAAGATTTTAACCTAGATTTTGATTTTCTGAAAACCTGAGACTTCAAAACTGAAATTTATCTATTGCAGGATACTTGTGAGACCTTCATTGAATCTAATTTTCCCCTGCCATGCATCGAAATGAAAAAGTATTTATAAATAAAATAGATACGACATGTAAATAGGAATAATACGCGAATTTAATAGGCCTTGTTAAAAGGGGAATGTATGCTCATTGTGTAAAAAAACGCGTCTCTTTTTCTTAAAATGTGTCAAAATTCTGATTATTTAATTAATTTCTGCTTCTGCTTTAAATTTTCTCTAAGTCAGAGGAAATAAATTCTTTAATTCGTGAAAAAGCTCTATTTTTCTTAAAATAACTTTCAAACGTGGATAAAAGGTGCTTTATTATTTAAAACTGAATACGCAGTTAAGACTTGAATGTGTAAAATAACATCTGTAGTAAATATGGTAGATTTCATCTATTTAAATTTAAAATGTTGTTTTTCTAATATATTATTATTTCGTAATACTATAAAGAAAACTAGAAATAAGAAATAAAGAATACTGTTCTGGGTTTGTTTGTTTTTCTTTCTCTCTATTCTGTTTTTTTTTTTTTCCCAGCTTAACTTTTTACAATATTTTTACTCTACTAAAAGAATTCTGGTTGTACACAAATTCAGATCAGCGTTTTTTAATTTCACCATGAAAAGTGAAACCATTATTTTATTTTTTAGATCCTGCTAGAAGAATAAAAGAGAAAGAATCACGAGTTTTTTTATTTCGAAATTTGAAATTAAAAACATTTTAATCAATACGTTTGAAAAGAAATACTTGTTAAGGGAATAAAAACATAAATCTAGGAAAAATGACAGATTGTAATTACCTGGACAGTTTCTGCTCGAGGTATATAAATCTTTACAACAGTTTATTAAAGAATTGCATTAATATTTATAAGGGCATAATGAGTAAAACATAACAGCAATTTAAAAACGATTATGAAAAGAGAAAAAAAATTCTTATATAGTGTTTCAGACATCAAAAAACATTTTTTTTTTTTCCTTTTAAGAAAAATTTTAATACGTTTTTTGAAGGGTTGATTTAAAATAAACTTTTTTTCATAATACAAGTCTAAATATATTAACATTTCTATAACACATCACTTTAAATGACTGAGTGCGAAAAAGACGTTAAGTATTGGAAAAAAAGCACATTTCAAAGAAACCCAACACAATATTTGAAATACTTTGGTCATTAAATTTAAAGGATAATGACAGAAATGAAACGTAACTTACTTTTAATGAAAAAATT
>BMAV01018286.1:18831-35135 GCA_019973955.1 Trichonephila inaurata madagascariensis | reverse complement strand
ACGTGTTACTCCACATATGAATTTTTTAAAAAAAAACTAATCAAAATTTTGAAAAATGCTCTCATTAAATTAATAAAAACAATACAATGAATGCACACACAAAAATTCATGACTGTATAACCTGCCAATTTTTTAAAAATGTTCCTTAAAAATGGTCATTTTTAACATTACGGAGATAGGGAAAATGCTGCGTGAAGTGACCCCCTTAACATGAGCTTCTAAGATGAGCCTTTAATATAGAATATGTATTTTAGAAGAGAAAGGGGCACAAATTAAGGAAAAATGCAATAATTAATCATTACGTTGTACTGAATATTACTCTCAAATGTATAAAAAAATATTTTTAGAAGTTAAATGTTTCTCAAATTTTTATTAATTAAGATGAAGTTTATAAAAGTTATAAATAACTTTTAATCTAGGGATGAAGGAATTATTACTATTTGTATGAAAACAAGTATCACAAATTTACAATCAAGTTAAGGTGACTGCCTACCTTGAAAATGTCGTTTTTTGTCTACATAAAGCATTTTTTTTTTTATTTCAAAATCTTATAGTTTGAACATTTTTCTTTCCAAAACCGTTTTTTTTTTTCCTTTACTCCCAATAGAAATAAAGTTATAGTGATTTTAAAAAACATCACTCCATGCAAAAGGGCAGTAAGATAAAACTTTAAATGAGTTTTTCTCAAATTATGTTTTCGAAAGAAACTCTTTACCAGATACATGATATCTTAAGAACCAAACCAGATAACGTTTTGAAATTTTGTGGGAATGTTTATTATACTATTTTTCATAAAGTGGACCATAAATTTGTTGTAGGTTAAATATTTTTCATTTAGGGTAGTTTTTATAAAGAAAAAACTTCAAAAATATCAAAATGTTCATATTATTATTGTCTGTAATTTTTTTGTATTTCAATATTTCTCTTAGATTTTGGTTTATTTTGAAGAGCAGCGTAATATGTATGTTGTGTATAAAGAAAATTATGATAATTGTATTAGAAATTTTTATACAGTGTTACCCGTTTTAGCAAAAATTTGGTAAAATTTCTTTGAAAACAATCAATTTTTCTAAAAGTATAGTATTTATTTAAATTTTTTTATGTATTTACATATTTTTTATTTTTATTTTTCTTCCTAAAAACACTCGATTTGTTTCAAAAATTTGTTTTTATAAAAAATAACAACCGAAGGTAGGCAGTCACCTTAAACATTTTTTATCGTTTCAATATCTGAAATTATTTGAAGCGTCCGTTTTTGTCCTTAGAATACATTTTGTAGAAAACGCATCAAATAGTTTTTGTATTGAACAAATATCTACTCTGCATGAAAAACATATATAAATATAAAATAATTAAATAATCGATTCCTTTTGGGATAAATTTATTTATTTGTATCTATTAGAGCAGGACACAGATGCTAAAATAAAAATAAATCTAAATTATTCTAAAGGCATTACACTATACTGTTAAATTTACTGAAGAAACCTAAAATGTAAAATGCATTTATGTTTAACCATTAATCTCTAAATGTGCTTTTAAAGTAAAAAATGTTTCGAGCTGAATTATTTTGTGTGTCTGAGTAATTGTTGTACACAAATTGCTTCTAAAAGAAGCAAATTTGAATGATGTATAGAATAATTGCACTGAATTCCTTTTTTTTTTTTTTTTACTTTTACAGCAAATACATTAAGTCATTGGCTTTCTGGTTGATAGTAAATTCAGAACTTTCTGCTGAGAGCTCCTTATTGTTTTATTTTCTACAATTTAATACTCTCCAAATTATAATGATTTAATACTTCAAAACTCTAAATTATATGATTTAATTTAATGTTATCAAAAAGCATTATAGCATATTCTTAATTTTAGCTCCAATATATATGTATGCGTGCGGGCGGGCGGGCGTGTCAATACACGTGCAATTGTTAAACCTAAATGATTTTTCATTTTTGGTTTATGCCCTTCATTATTTTCCTGTATTACTATATATAAATTTCCTGCTGAAGGGAAAGATGGATCCTATAAATATATAAGATCACTTCATTCATACAATCCAGACATTCTCACATTCATTCATAGCATTTCACTTCATTTAACCTTGTTAGAATATTAAATCTACCAAAATTAGGACAGATTAGTTATGAATTAGAATAGGATAGGAAATAAGATAATAAACTTCCAACTTCTTTAATCCTTCGTTTTTACAAACGACATGAACTCCTAGTAGAATAATCAATTGTATTATCCGATTAGAATAAAATCTTTTCAATCGATTAATTATCGTAATCGTCTTTATGTGACATCTATTAGTCATATAACTTATAAATATCCCAGATCAGGGGAAATATTAATAACTCCCATCTATTAAATGGCTCGGACTTAATCTCCTTTTAAAATATCGTTGCGATAAATTTCGCATGGGTTATGTAAGTTTGAACAAATTAATGAAAGGTAATCGAACTTTAAAAAATTAAAAGATAAGTATCATCAAATATATTAATCTAATTCTTGTAAAACGTATAATAATATGTTATTGATAAGTTTATACATTATTTCAAATTGTCCTAAAACTACAGGTAATTTCATTAACATTAAACATGCTGAGGATTGCAAAAAAAATATGGTTGTATACAAATATTTTAAAAAAATGAAATAATACACTTTGTTGGATCATTTAAAAGAAGAATAACTGTAAAACACGCATATTAAAAAAAAATGTGGAGAAAAAGATAAAAACTAAAACGCACCATTTTCGAAACTGGTATGAAAAACATATTAGTTTAAAAAATGCTTAGATTAAATATGGATTAAAATCAGGAGTTATTTACATTCATAAAGAGCAACAAAAAAGATCCGGGATCAGTTTACACAAGATTCCCTAGCTTCATTACTTGAAAAAGGAGCAAAATCACACACACCCACACAAAAACGAACACGTCCCATAGTGTTTGAGGGAAAAAATATGGCGTCATGAAACAAAAATTATTCTGAAGATAAACATTTATTTTACGGTACGTAATATATATATAGGAAGCTCAGTGACTGAGTGGTTAGCGCATCGTGCTTCCGAACCACAAGTCCGATGTTCAAACCCCGGTCTGAGCAGGGTTGACTCGGCCTTTCATCTCTTGAGTGGGACGATAAATGAGTACCAAGCTTGCTTGGGAACTCAACACTGGGGGTTTCGTGTCAGACTGACCATCTGACCGAAACATCTGTTCATGCACCTCAGGGCGCAAGGTCACGTATACTGAGTTCGGCACAGCAGGCTTTGGCCCTCATGGGCTGTTGCGCCACTGAGTAAAGTTAATATGTATATTTATGTATATATATATAAAGAGAGAGGGAGAAAATTTTTTGTTAATATTGAATGAGATATGATGTAATTTAAATAGTTTAAGTGGCATATAGTAGCAAATATTAATCTCCATATTATGATAATTTGATTTATTAGTGAAATACAAGGTTACATCTTCATCAACATCATCCTCAGATGTTATAAAAAAATGTCTTACCCAGTATGCATGGTACGTCCGTTGCTTCTCCCCACCCCCAGCTTTCTTTGAGTTTATATTAAGGTACCCGACTACGTTCGGAACCATGATTTTAAAAAGGGCATAAATGTATAATATTTATGAAATTTAGTGTCACTTAGAATATATGTATAAATTTGTTTTAAGGACATTATGACAAAAAAAATTATTTAAATACAATATTTCGGCAAAAAAATTAACTTAGAATACCCTTTTTTTCCAAATGTTCTCCTTTTGTAAAAAATGCTTCTATTGTATTAATATTTTCCCTGTATATAGCTCAGATCTCTGTACAGAGGCTCAACTATGATTTTTGAAACATTCACATTATTTTTAAAGTTACAACCATTTTAAATAATTATCGGCGTATTTTCTTAAAATTTCTCCCTTCTGTGGTCGTAAAACATGGATAAACCGACTTCCAAGTTATGCACTTCAAAAATTCTAGTTGTGCCTCTGTACAGAGGTCTGAGATGAACACAGGCAAAATATTTATACAATAGAAGCATTTTTACAAAAGGAGAACATTTGGAAAAAAGATTATTCTAAGTTAATTTTTTGCCAAAATATTGTATTTAAATAATTTTTTTTGTCATAATGTCTTTAAAATAGTTTTATACATGTATTCTAATCTAAGCGACACTAAATATCATAAATATTATCCATTTACACCCTTTTGCAAAATCACGGTTCCGAACGTAGTTGGATACCTTAAAAAACATAAAAAATACTAGAGGTAACAATACAATGAACGCTCTCCCATTTTTGGAAGAACTAAAAAGACGTACTTTACCCAAAACTCTTCATACACGTCTTAGAGTTATGACCAGGCTGTTACTGGTAAATGCCCTTATTACTAACCATTTGGGTCACTTCTACTGTAACTGTCATGGATTTCTCTGGTCATGGAGAAGGATGGGTAACTATCTCTGCGTTCCTCTAGAATTAACGCGCTACGGCCCACAACTGTCTGGAAGGCGACTTGTTGTTTCACTAACCAAACATCATTTTGATAAATACTCACAATGGTCTACGTGAGCAGTGAACTAAATGTTTCATTTCTGCAATCGATCTTCCCAGGCACCGAGCCATAACGATATGGCCTTTATCGAAATCTGATGAATCAGCTGCTTTTCCAATTGTGCCGCTAAACTCTCTGATTTGTTTTCACAGCTATAAATTGTCAAAAATATTATGTGGATTGGCTTTGGTTTCGTAGTATTTTATTTAAAATTCATCCATTTGAGATTACTCAAATGGTAGTGCAGCATCCACTTAATCAAAATCTGAATAAATTATTTCATGTTTTTCTAACCTATTGCACAAATCATTTTGAATAAAAATTTGATCATCTTTGTCAGTAAAATTAAGAGTTCTTGTAAGCGAAGCTTTCGCTCTGCCGCGAAGCACTTTAGCAGTTTCGGCGTCCATTATTTTTATTCAAATGTAATATGGACGGAATGAATCCGTAATGGAAATCAAAACCAGACATTGAATCAAAATGTAAAATTTTACTTATCTCTTGCGTCTCTAAATCGATGAAGATGTCACTCGGTGCCTCCAGATGGTACCGTAGCTTGTGTTTGAGTAACAGCTGGAATTGGAAATAATACAGATTTTTATATTGTTACGAATTTTGTGTAAATAATGTAAATAATTTGTATTTGAGTGTTTAATGCATTTATACTACTCTATGTTATATTTATTTCATGTTAAAATTGTGCTACTCACAAGCAATGCCACCCCTTACGTTATAATGGCGATTCAATGCGAACTTGGCGAAATCTTGGCTGTAGAGCCAAGATGGCGGCCAATTTGGCGATTTTGGCGTCATTGGCAACCATGTTGGCGAGTTCGGAACCCTCTGGAATCTTCTAGAAAGTAGTGGATCTCTCCACTAGTGTCACTCTCAATGACACGAGCGGTTATATTTCTGGAAGTTTCTGTCACGTAGATGAATAAAGATGCTCGCCTGCATGGCGATCAATCTGATTTTAACCATCGAAGAGTGAGGATTGTTTTGACTAGCGATTAGCTCGGCTGTGCTTGTGAATAATATTTAACATTCGTGTATTTTTAAACACTGGTGATTGTGTTTGATTGCTGTTGAATGTGTGAAGACCTTCGGAGATTTACTCTGTGAATATTGCTGCTGAATCCTATATTTAAAGGATTGGATTTTTGTTAATAAATTCGCATCGCTCTTGAAGAACTATTTATTTTCTTTGCGATTGTTTTGCATAAAATCCTCGGACCCTGGGATCTACGTAACAATATCAGAGAAACATTTACAGTTAATTTACATTAAATTCTAAGCAGTTAAATGCGAATTGTAAATAAAAATTGCATCTTTGAAGTTGCTACGGATATTAAGAATTTAGAGTCTAAGTGGAGATAGTCTTTTTATGCAGACAATGACCTTCCGTCCGTCCGATGCGTTTCCGGTTTTCCGTTGGAATGGTCCTGTGCGGGGGTGTAAAGTTTCAGTTGGGGTAGGAATCGCGGAAAAATATGACACGTACAGTTACAGTTAAGACGATGAGAGGTGTAGGAAACACGCTCTACTTGTGAAAAAGCAATGTATATATGTCGCAGGGAAATGATGAAGTTAGAGATTTCGTCAAATCCGTAAGGGAGACGATCAATTCCCGCAAGATCCAGCACGAATACAATTATTTTGTCTTCTTGCATAATCTCGAAAGTTCTAATCATAAGTAATATTTTATGAAGGTAATGTGTGTACACAGCATGTAACTAAAACATTAATTATTTAATTTATGCATTCAATGACGATTACGGGTTATATATGTCGCATGAAAATAATGAAATTAGGGCTTTCATCAAATCCCTAAGTAAGAGGACCAATTCACGCAAGATGTTAAAGTAACGTCTCTTTGAAATCATTTCCCTGATATAAGTAAGTTATTTGATCAAATCCCTGAACTACTTTAGTGAAATGATGAAATGAACAAGTCAGCATTTGCAGAGCTCGGTTTTCGCTTGTTACCACTCCCTTTTACATCCCCTCTCTCCTCGTCCGGGCCAGGCAGTGCCGGGCTTCTGATGTGACGCACCAAAACAAAATGTCCTAATTATAATTTTTTAGTTTTATTTAGTTATATTCTTTGCATTATTATCCTTCGATTGATATAGCACTTGTGTATGCTTGAAAATTAGAAACTTCGAATTAGATAAAACTTCAATTGAAAAAAATGTAAACAAAAAAAATTAGGGAATTCGAGACCACACTCCCTTTATGGATATGAAAAGCTTTTTGACAATAAAAAAAAGCTATTTTAAAAAAGTAAATAATAACTAAAAAAAGGTGTTACAAATAAAGCAGGATATTTCTGATGTACTACATTAATACATAGTTTTTATTACTTTTGAAATGTGTGCAGTTTTTTAATTACGGCATTTTGTAATATCATTTCACTTCAGCAGATTAGAGATTTGATCAAGTCACTTACTTTCCTTAGAGAAATCACCTTAATATCTTTCGTAAATTGATGATATCCTTAGGGATTTGATGAATTCCTTAATTTAATCATTTCCCTGCGACAGTCTCCTGGTGAACTTGTGGGGAAATGGTAATCCACATCCTTAGCCAAAGAACGCAACCAAGTCGGACAAGCATGGTAAGGTCTCTCTCTCAATAGAATTAACACAAACATATATACAAAACAGTAAAATTAAAATAGTGGTAATTATCAATCTCGCACCAGGACGAGCAACATATGTAAAAACAATAGAGATAAAAAATAGTGGTGTCTATTTACAATGTAGCGGCATCACTTGCAAGTAATGAGTAATAGTGATGGCGCAAAATCACCCCCTTGGGGAGAAAAATAGTTCAGGCTTGAATAAAAAAATTGAGTTGATTGTGATCATCGAGGCCTAGAGATCCGAGCAGTAATTGCGATCTGCGAAACCTAAAGAGGAGGCGGATGCGAGGATCCGGCAATCTGAAGAGGAGGTGGATGCGAGGAAAGCTAAGCCGAATCACCATTATGTGTGTGTTGGGTATATACACATGGTAATTCACATACTTAGCCAAAGAACGCAACCAAGTCGGACAAGCATAGTAAGATTCCTTTTTTAATAGAATTAAAACACAAACATATATACAAAACAGTAAAATTAAAATAGTGGTAATTATCAATCTCACACCCAGCACGAGCAACATGTATAAAACAATAGAGATAAAAAATAACGGTGTCCATTTGCAGTGTTACAATAGCGGAGTCTATTTACAATGTGGCAGCGCCACTTGCAAGTAATAAGTAATAGTGATGGCGCCACAAACTCATAGCTCCACGAGAGGGATGGTTATAATTGCATTGCTTTTTGGTGTGTAACTAAAATTTGCACGCAAATTTTTTTCTAAATCATTACTGTGTGTTTGGTCATATAATGTTCTTGTGTCGTGAGGAATTTATATATAACGAAGTAAAAATAAAATAAAGATTGGTTTGGTTTGATTATTTTTTTTAAAAAAAGATTGCTTTTTTCAGATTGACAGAGATCATACGAAAGTTCTAAAAGCTGCACTACCAGCCGAAGACTTGAACGCTCTCACACAATAGCAGTCATTTCCGTTTCCTTATGGTCTGTATTTTTTCATCATTTTCTGTGTATTTGCGTGCATGTTTTCATGGAGTGCAAGAAAACTAAGCACTAGGTCTATTAGCCTCACAGCATGATAAATCAAGAAATTTCGAAATAAATCTCTAGTAGTAAATATAACAGCATTCGATATTTATTTCATTTCATTATATTTTCTTAACAGAAAAATTAATTTTAAGGCACAAAAGAATTTTTTTAAAAAAAAATGCAGAGGTTTATCATTTTGATTATCAAAAACTTTTCGCAATGAAATTTTGTTTGACATGCTGTTTCTAAGAATTTATATAGTACAGTTGCTTAAAAAAATATCAATTTACTTATCCAGATAACTAATATAAATTCATGAAATGATCCCAAAATCCTAGTTATATTGTTATTATTGATGTTCTAATTTAAACATGTTAAACAGAATTTGTGGTAATTTGTTTTCATTTTTGTCATTAAATGTTACTAAAAATCCTTTTTCAAAATGATTAGTTTAATGGAAAACAATTTCAAATTATTTTTTAAACTAAATTGTTAGAAAGTTTTTTAAATTTTAATACTCATTTTATATGCAAGAAATTCATTGTATAAATTATGCTTGTATTAATTCTGTTTTGTCGCCTATACAATTTAATAACATTGTTCTTCCGTCACTTTCACCTAAGTAGAAAACTAATTTAATTCTTATACATCCTATCACAATAACATGCTGTTATTCATGTTTTTTTTCAAAAGTAGAAGTGTATAATTTTTAATAATTTAAAAGAGCATAATTATATCAAAGAGATGCAGAATGAATATACTTAAAAATAATGGCTGAAAATCTTATTAAAATATTTCAAATAAAGCTAATTATTTTGATAGATAAAATAACATTTTTTAAGTTATTTTTTTTTTAATTTCGTAAGTAATTATTTCAATTTGTTTTCAAAAATTCAGCAATTTCATTTGCATTAAAGTTTTTAAAAAAATCGGAAATAGATTTCTTAGAATGTTACAAAGGTAAGAGAAACAACACAAAATAGAAACCATCACAAAAATAAAATATTTTAATGTAGATGAGCAAATCAATTCAATGCATTTTTTTTTTTAAAAAAATTGTGTTTTAAAGACCAAAATAAAACGTAAGAGTTCTCTAAGCAGAATAAAACAGATATCACAACAAAACAAATTTCTCCCTATTCGTAGGATTTTATTTTCCAGTTGGCAGAGTATGAACTTGATTCTGATGGAAAGCCGAACTTCAGAGAGAAAATGGAGAAGCTCTCTAGATCAGCATTTCTCAAACTGGGGGAGGGGCGATAATCCTACGTGGAGAGAGGGGGGGGCGAGCATCTAAAAGTCGAAAATAAAAGATTTAAAAAAATTATTCATTTACTGAGAGGAAACAAAACAAAATACATTCTGAGATAATAAAAAAATACACATTTACAATGATATAATATACTTATAAATGTATGAGTACTGCACAATATATTTGATCATTAATTTATTAATAATGAGTTAAGAATAAGTTTAGTAATTACTAGTGACCCATGGGTTTGTCATATGCAAGATTATGTACAAAATTTAATACATATATTGATAATTTGTACACTTTACAATTACAATTAAAGTCGTATTGTAGCTTTAGCGTCAAAGTACTTTATTATTAAATTCAATGCATTATTATTGTATGGAAGGTTGGGGCAGGAAATTTATGATTGAAAATTGGGTTGCGAGCATTTAAATTTTGTGAAGAAATGCCCTAGATTATCTTAGTCTAAAAACAGGATTTCTGATCCCGATAGTTTCATTAAAATAAGAAGGCACTAAATTTTGAATCAACTTTCCAGATTTCGAAATTTAAATTAAATGTATATTTGGAATGTTTTTACATTCGGAATTTTGACGTGTATGACAAACAATTTATGAATAAAATTTCCACAGTATAATTTTTATTGCATTCATAACTTGTAATTAATTATACTGTATGCATGAGTTTTATTTCCCAGCGTGTGACTTCTGATCAATTTCAATGAATAAAATATTAACGATTACTAGGATTTTTTATTTATTCTCATACACTGAACTATTTAAATTGGATTCATATCTTTAAATTTGATTGATTGAAAAAGGATTGAGTAATTTCGATTGGAGATTCATGGAGTATTAAAACCTGATTTTAAAGTTCTATGAAAAATGCATGATTATAATTTCTGTATACAATTTCGTTCCTTTTCTTTTGTTTTCTCATTAGAATATTAGTTAAGAGGACTTGGTACCCTTTGAGCTTTCTTTCTTTATATATTTAAAAAATTTATTTTAATATTTTATATAGTGTTTCTATTCCAGAAAATGATACGGGATGAAATTTTTCACATATTATTCACATAAATTTAAAAATTTAAATTTTTTGAAGAAAATTTGGAAAACTTTAAAATCTTACTCATTCTGTAATTATTAATTTTTTAACCTAATTTTTTTTGTAATATTTTTATGGATGTTATAAACAACTTTAGGGATCGATTTTACATTAACTTAATTCGTTTTTGAGAAAAAAAAGTAATAAAATGTTGACATATATGCTAAAAATCAAAGAAAAAGCCAATATCTCTTACATTTTAATTTTTTTTTTAAAAAAAGTATTCAATTTACAGCAAAATGGATCCCTAATTATTTTGTTACATGATTTATATGCAAAACATAGCAAAAAAAATGGAAGTGATTGGTAAGTAGTTGTGGAAGGAGTAGCATCTTGAATGCACTAATGTTCCGAAAAACACAAACTGAGAAAAACCACTTTAAAGTTTATAATTCTGAAAAAAAAATTATAAGCTTAAATAAACTTAAAATACAACTTTAAGATATTAGTTATATATTTTTCTTGAAAATAATTGCATTTTAGTATTTTTTCAGCACATACATTTTTATAAATGATCAATTTTAAGAAGGTATTAATTGCACAAGAAAATTGAAGAAAATGTTAAAAAAAAATTTTTTTTTCTGTCACGACAGAAAGTTTAGTTTTTTTCTTCGCATAATATTGAAGTATTACATTTGTATGAAAAACATATCAGGAATAAGAACTGAAATTATAAAATTATTAATATAAAATGCCTTAATTCTCTCAAAAATTTTACATGCACACATTTCACAAAGAAGAAAAATTACATCATTGTATTGCCTCGAAAATACTCTGCTTTATATATTACACATTCTTTTTTTATAGTTATTATTTCTCTTTATAAAATAGATTTTTTTTATCATAATGCTTTTTTTAGCTTTTTTTTCTAAAAAGGGGGCGTGGCCGAATTGCCTAATTTGTTTTCAAATGAAGTTTTCTTCAACTTCTAACTTTCCGACTTGCACAAATGATATATCAATCGAAAGATAATAATGCAAAGAATAAGATTAAATAAAAATAAAAAAAATGATAGGTCGCTCATTTTTAGGGTACCAAGTCCCTTTAATTTTTTTAAAATAATTTCTGTTACACTTAACTTGAAACGGGCTCAATGGCTTAAAGGTAAAGTGATCCCCTCTTCAACCCTGTCTGGAGTCAACAGAATTTTTGGTGACTCCAGCCAGATATCCCTTGAATATCACTTTGGATCTGGCACTGTCGGCAAAATTAAAAAAGGGAATAAATAACATTCAACAAGAACCTGAACTGAATAGATTCAAGAGTCAAAAGTTGCTAGCGGGAGCCGCCACTAGACGGTGCCACTAATGAAATGGCTCTCGCACTTGGGGAATTGCCGTGTTTACAAAGTCTAAGCAGCCAAAATACATCTCATTAGAAAAAGTAAAACACTAACATAAAAGAGGGAGTTCATAATGAACTGATTAGAAAAGCACAATTAATGAGTTTCAAATCCCAATGAGTTATAACAAACTTGAAAGGAAGATATCGGAAAAGAATTATGCATTATATTGTTACGAATCTCTATTTGAATGTGAAATGCATTTATGTTATCCTATATTATATTTATTTTATGCTAAAATTGTAATTTTCGCAAGCAACGTCGTCTCTTAAGTTATAATGGTGATGCAATGGGAATTGGAGTTAGAGACAAGTTGGCATCATTTTTGGCGACCATTTTTGGTTAGTTCGGGACCCTCTGGATTCGTCTGGAAATTTGTGGAGAATTACAATAATTTCAAGACCTATGACGCAAGTGGATCTTTACGAATGACCCTCGAGGCTTATAAATAAAGAGATGCTCGCCGAAAATAAGTTAATATTGTGTTTTGATTAGCGATTAGGGATTACTTCGGCTGTTGAACGAGTGATTGCTTGTGAATAATCTTTCACCTACTTGTATTTTAGACACTGATAATTGTGACTGAGTGCTGTTGAAGGTGTGAAGTCCTTGTGATATTTATTCTGCGAATTGTGCTGCTGAATCCTTATTTCAAGGATTAGTTTTCTCGACAATAAATTTCCATCGCTCTTAAAGGACTGTCTTATTCTTTGCTACTGATTTGCATAAAATCTTCGAACCCCGATCAACGTAAAAATATCATTATTTCTATTGATTACACAAAAAATTAGAATTTTATTTCGATAAAACTCATTACAGTACTCTTTGAAGATTATTTGAATATTTTTACAGGATAAGGGCAATAAAATATTACAAAATATTTTGAAAAATAATTTTATTTAACTCATGTATATTCTAAAAATTAGGATAAAATAAAATAAAATGTGTGAAATTATCTAAAAATAAATTGTATTTTGAAAATGTTAAAAAAAAATTTATTTTTTGTATTGAATTAAACTACATAGTTTAAAAAGACACCAGCACAGAATTGCAATCAGATATTAATCATTCATATGATATTCGATAACAAATATAATTGGATATTAAATGATAAAACTCAAATGCTTTCATAAGAATTATCATATTTAAAGATTTTAAGTATTTTAGAATTTCAAAATGGATAACCGATTTTACATTTTAGCCACATTAAATAAGATTTTATTGGTTTAAGGGGAAAAAAACTTTTATTTCACTCCTGCATTCTTTTTGTACACATCTTGATTCGGATCATCACAGTATATATGATACATGTAGTAAGCATATTATAAAAAAGAAAGAAAAATTCAGAACATAACATAAAATATGATACTGTAAACATAATGTAATATAAGAAGAAATGTTTTGTATATATATATATATATGTAGGATATCCCATTTGTAAAAGGTTAGATCATATCCCTTTCCAGAGGTCGGCAATTTTAATAAAAACAGTATTCCACATCAACGCCATCTAGCGTCCCTTTTAAAACGCCGACATTAATCTTTTTCGGCAGAGGCCCACTAACACCCGTCAGGGAAAAGTCGTATTTCGCACATCAGCGCCTTTCGCCCGCGCCAGGCGTTAAGTCTTAATAGCACCATAATGAGTTCTATTTAATCTCAATTGCCTTCCTTAATGTAATGTGATCTAACTTTCCTATTCTTTTGAAATATTCCCCATGTAAATACTTCCCTATAATTCATAATAAATTATTTAGTTTTCAACCAGTTTCTTTCTTAAACTATGTTGTCTATTTTATTTCAAAATTAACTAATACACCCTAAAAACCCCTAGACACCACGGCAATAAAAACCCCGCTATCTGATGCATCCGACCTTTCGGAAGATTTAGGTTGGATTCCCACATATATTATATTACAAAATATTGTAAGTGTAATCTCTCTCTACATATATTGGAGAAAACTGACTATTCACTTATTCATTTGCTTATCACGAGATTTCTGGAGCTGTTTGACCCACAGATTTGAAATTTAGCACTCGTGCTTCTTTTGTTCAGGAAAAATCCACTAAGAACGAATTTCACGAAATAAGATTTCAAAGGGGGATTGCGGGTGATTATGGGGACGTATAGATAAAAAAAATTCTCATTTTTGAATTTTCAGACAGGTATACGTGGTAATTCATTGAATAGAGATCCGCTAAGAACAGCCTTCGTGAAGATCGACTCCCAAGGGAGTATGCAGAGTGTTATGTTGTAGTATAGATAATAAAAATCCCATTTTTAAATTATTAGACCTGAAATTCCTCACGCATATTTATTTTATTGAGTCGATACCCGCTGAAGGTATCCGACTACGTTCGGAACCGTGATTTTGCAAAAGCGTATAAATGGATAATTTTCATGATATTTAGTATCACTTAGATTAGAATACATGTATAAAATTGTTTTAAGGACATTTTGGCAAAAAATAATTATTTAATTACAATATTTCGGCAAAAAATTAACTTAGAATAACCTCTTTTCAGAAGATTCTCTTTTTGTGAAAAATGCTTCTATTATAATAATATTTTGCCTGTATATAGCTCAGACCTCTGAACAGAGGCTCAACTAGAATTTTTGAAATACATAACTTAGAAGTAGGTTTATCCATGTTTTACGACAACAGAGAGGAGAAATTTAAAAAAAAAAAACGCCGATAATTATTTCAATGGATGGTAACTTTGAAAATAATGTGAATTTTTCAAAAATCAGAGTTGAGCCCCTGCACAGAGGTCTGAACTAAATACAGGCAAAATATTATTATAATAGAGGCATTTTTCACAAAAAGAGAACATTTTGAACAAAGGTTATTCTAAATTAATTTTTTGCCGGAATATTGTATTTAAATAAATTTTTTTGTCAAAATGTCCATAAAACAATTTTATACCTGTATTCTAATCTAAGTGACACTAAATATCATGAAAATTATCCATTTATGCGCTTTTTTAAAATCACTGGTTCCGAACGTAGTTGGATACCTTAAATATGTCTTGCGAAAATCGAACTCAAGAGATAGGGTTTGTTAAGACTAATAAAAAATCATTTTTAGAAGTTCAAGTTCTGACCTTTTTAAATCAAGTAGCAAAGGCGATAATCATGCTTTTCAATAATATCAAAGGCATAGTGCTAGGACTTATATATCAATAACTTTAAAAAAAAAACAGTGCATAGTCATACAGCATCCCGGTGAAGCGAGGGGGTAATTTGTAATGTATAAATGTATTGCGAAATATTGTACCCAAAATTTTATTTTTAAAACATATATTACTTCTATCATTACTCAAGAAAATATTACTAGAGATTTTTTATCCCTGTAGTATGTTTTCTTTATTAAATATTTCATTTGCACATTGTAAAAATATTTAACACGGTAAAATACATTAGAAACAAAAAAGCTTTCATTTTGAACAACTTTTTAAAAGTCCCGAACTTAAATTTAACATTTCGTCTCTTTAAAACTTTCAAAATAAAAGTATGTTTTGAATATCATGTGAACTTTAAAGACAACGAAGGAAATTGAAAAAAAGTTACAAAGAGTAAAAAAAGATTAAAATGTTAAAAAAAAATGTTAGTTCATTCCCTAGAAAAGATTTTCGAAAGTTCTTTGACAACTGTAGGGTAAAATAGATTGACAAAAATATGAAATTACATTTCAGATGCATTTCTTATTTTCTGAACTTATTCGGTTTCTAACGTATATTTCCATAGTATTCTATTTTTTTCTTGAACTTTCAGTAAAAGCAATTTTGTCTAATCTCATATCAATAAGGAGATGTGGAAAATGCTGCGTAAAAAAAATCAGCCACAAACGTGATTTGAAATTTTGCTGGCACTTTCATATTGAATTTTTTTTTCTTCGTTTATTTTTGCTTACTTCGTATATCTTAGAATATTCTTCAATCCAAAAAGAAGTATAACTTTCTTCACATAGCTGGAAGTTTTGCTACAGAGGGTACTTAAAATATTTCTGATCGTTGTTAGATTGCTTTTTTGAACGTGAGATGCAATTTAGTGCATCTATATCGTATATTATATTCTATGGATATTTTTCTATTGCGTTTAGTGTACGAATTTCACAGAAAGATGCTTTTGATATGTAACTGCAAAACTTTATCTGGCTCGGATTCGGATGCATTTGTAAGCAATTTATGATGATTTAGGTTTTTTCAGTTCTGACTATAAATATATATAATATATATATATACTGGTGGTTTCGCGTCAGACTGACCATTAGACCAAAACATCTTTGCTTATGCACCCCAGCGACTAAGGTTACGTAAACTGAGATAGGCACATTAGGCCTTGGCCTTCATGGAACGTTGCACCAGTTCATATATATATATATATATATATATATATATATATATATATATATAT
>BMAV01018286.1:0-16324 GCA_019973955.1 Trichonephila inaurata madagascariensis | reverse complement strand
TAATGTAAAAAATCTATTTAAATTTACTGGTAAAGTTGGCTTTCTGTATGGCAAAAATCATAAGACTTTGGAGTCAATTCCAAATATAAAGCTTAGAATACCTATCTTTTAACTTGAATAACAAATTTTATTTACATCTTTTGTATTTCACAAATGATTATGAAATTATTAATCAAAATTTGATCATGTATAATAAATTCGAAAACACGGTACTGCACATAACACAGCATCATAATTTGGACAGTAGAATCTTGTTTCTCTTATTGCCTTTCTGTCACTCTTTGATCAGCAAATAATACACTGTAGTGTAGCATTAGTTTTCTTCTCTGGCCCCCGCCGGGCATATAATCAATAAAGTATCTTACAGACAAGCGTGAACGGGAGTGTTCAGAAGAACGTCCACTTTTTGCAGAAAATTCCACCGCGAGTGGTACTTTTCAGTTAATCGAAACCATAAAAAGTCCGTGTGAAATAATTCGGGAAACACCTATTGTGCACAGTGTAAATTTTTACAGTGTCCGAGCTACATTCGGTATGAGCCAGAATGGTACGTTTCACCTTCCCGAGCTCTAAATCTGTAAGATATAGTATCTGTAAAATCCTTTTGAATATTGTAATTCGCAGATTTTCAACACTCATAATCCTCCTCCCTCACCCTCAATATACTACATTTTAATTAAAATATATTTTTTTCTTTGTCACTTAAACATCTTTCATCTCATTTATTAAGTTGGAGTTGAATTGAATTGAATGGTAAGACATTAAAAGTTGTCTGTGTGTGAGGCTTATAGACTGTCTCGTGTCTTTTACAGTGAGTCCCAACTTTTTTGAAAGTTTGAATCTGAATACTCTGCTGCAACAAGAGGATTGTTTTATGTTCTTATGTTGTATTACTTTACCAAAACAAAAAGTAATTGCTTATTTAAGTGCAAAGGAACAAAAATATCATTAGTTCTGAGCTTGTTTCCATTTTATAACATTAAAACAATTTGGACTACAACAGTCTGAAGTCTTCACTTCCAAGACCTACTTGTATGTAAAACCTTAAGTAAATAATTTTTAAACTTTAATGCAGAGGAACTCAACCTTTTTCCCCTCCGGACCGCATACATACGGTAGATATTTCACGCGGGTTTTAACATGATGATTAATGGAAAAAACATTGTTCAACTAAGGCAATATAGGGCCCATAAAACGTGGAAAATTCATCAAAATATTAAAACTCATTTTTAGCTTTTAGTACTATATTTATTTCTATCAAACACACATAAAAAATTTGGATTTTATCCAATTTATACTGAGTTATAGGGTATATAGTTTCGGTTCATTTTCATCCATGGCCAAATTCCTAGTTTACATTCTACTGTCATACAAACAAAGCTGTCATCCCGTTTGATAATTTGATTTTTTTCTTTCTTTTGACAAATTCTCTCTTATTTTATTTCAAACATTAAATTATCTATTGCGGAATGCAGCAAAGAAGAGTTTTGATTGTATTCCAGTCTGAAATCAGTACTATTTCTTTATAATTAAAATTCAGTTTTACCCATAAAATAACCACTACTCCAGTTCAGTTCACTAGTCTACTATTATTTATTATTACTAACCGTTATAGTCAATAATAGAAAAAAAAAAGATGTGTGTATATCAGGGTGAACACGGGGTAGAAGTTACCTACCTTGGCTTATTGTATAGTTGTTGTCGTGTATCAAAGTGCATAGGCGCACTTGTCATAATTAAGGGTTGGACTTCTGCTCATTTTAGTCGCCTTTACGACTTGCATGAGCTTTCGTTGAAACTATTATACTCCGGTCACCACATGGAAGACTATAATGATATCTTTTTAATACCTGATACTGATGATGAGTTAATTTTGGCGAGATTGTATTTGGTGTTCTTGACGAAGATTGTCCGAAGAATCTGTTAGGCTTAACGTATGACGCCTCCAATTAGGCTTAATGCAGTTGCATTCAAAGAAAAAATTTTGAAGCTTTAAGTATTTTGCACTTTTCAATTTCTTTTAAAGTCTGCAGCATAAAATGTATGCTAAGAGATGATCACTGGAAGGTTGATAACTTGATAAACAAACATATAGCATTTTATAATCAACAAATTTATTGTTACCTTTATTATTTTAAACTGTATTTAAATAATGTGGGGAAATTCGGAACTTCATACATTTCTACCTTACGCTTATGTGGTGTTTTTTTTTGGGGGGGGGGGGGGAAAGGGAATAAGTAAGGAGTTCCTCAGAAATAGGTAAATCCTTCACAAACACTGTCAAGTTCTTTTTATTGCATTCCAAAGCCTTCTGAATAATATTATGAATAGCTGTAAGCAGAAAAGATCGTATTTTTGAAAGACGTATATATACGTCTAGAGCAATTAACGCTTTGACTGAGTGAGACATTTATATACGCCGGCGGCACTTGAGAGGTTAAAGTCGTCTTGTAGCTTTAGCATCAATGTATCGTATTATCGAATTCAATGCATTGTTATTGTATGGAGGGGGACGCGATGAAAATTATATTTGAATATTGGGTCACAAGTATTGAAAGTTTGAGAACCACTGTGATATAACTGCTTGATTAATAGAATTTTCCGCTACATTTTTAATAAGTTGTTCTTAAATACTGGCATTTTTAGTGCAGTGGGCCGTAAGTGGACCACCCGGTGGGTCGCAGGTTGAGTATCGCTGCACTAATGGATGAAAGTATGTAATTAAATTGGGTTTGGAAACAAATCTATTACATGGAAAAACTAACACAATCTTTCCTTTTCACTAATGAGTTCATTTTCAGAGAAGAAAGGCACTTTTTTCGTATTCTTATATATCTGTAGGGAGCAAAAGAACCAATTATGATCAATAAATATCATTGAAAGACGCGGTTAAATAAGCGAGGATGTATTGATGTAGACTGTAATATATTCCTAAGTGATCACATTAATATCCGATTTTCAAGGGACCATGTATGATAAAAAACAATTGAGTCGAAATTCTCGATCTATGAATCAAGCCCTACAGCGATATTACTAGTAACATTTTCCTTCTAAAAGATTATATTTTCCGCGACAAATTAAGTTTTTCAATGCCTCACTTTTTGGAAGTAGATATTGAAGGAATTTAAAGATCATTCTTTTCATCATGATTATTTTTTTTAATATAGAACATGTTGAATTAGTTAGGAGAGAAATTTGAATTATATCCCACTTACAGACTTCAATTAAGGTCTTTAAATAAGCTATAAGCAATAGCTACTTGCACTGGATCATGTACGCTTTTAGCTTTTAGCTACCTAATTTCTAGCGAAATTAGGTAGGTCATATTTTATAATAAATTCAATATTTTTAAAAGTTAACTAATAATTATAAGCTTATTTGTGTTTTTTGTCAAAACATTTAGCTTTTTATTTTATACAAAATAAACTATAATTACTATTAATAAACACGTAAAAAATAAGACTCGACTTTTTTATCTATATATCTTTAGAAATATTTTTAGTAGTTACCTACAAAATGTACCCGACTTCAACATTCAAAGGCAAATATATTACATACGATTTTCTATATTTTTTTTCTTAAAGCAATGTTCAGTATGTGCATCATTAAAAAAACCAAAAAACGCTTTCATGATTTTAAAAGTATCATATAAATTGCAATTTGTAATTTTTTTAAAAATATGTATCATTCATTTGCATTGCATTAAATATATTTCTAAGAGTATTATACTTCAAAAACAAAGATAAAAACCTCTGTACATAAAATTTATTTGAATTTCGTATCCCTAGTTTGCTTTTAACAGTCTAACTTTTCAAAACAAAAGAATGCCAGCATAAAGTTTTCAAATATCTTATAGCTATAAAACTTTCTATCCACTGTTATAACAACAGTTAAGAGAAAAGATTCACAACAACAAATTCATAAGAACATTTATTCATAACAATTTGTTATCTAACCTTACAAACATAATTTGAAATATTCTGTCTAACTTTTCTTTATGCTGTATCAGGTTTTCTGCTAAATTATTTATAAAAGATTTTATTGAAAATTGTTCGTTTAAAAAAAAATTTCTGAAATTAACTTGACTTTTTCATTAAACTAAACTTACTTTTTTTTGTGTTGTGCTGTGCCTTAATAGATTTAACTAACCCTTTGTTCAAAATAACGCGTAGATTTTTAGAATCGAATCCCTGGTTATTTTAAAATTACTATATGCATCTCTTGCTGATACAGTGTTTTTTATTTAAATTAATTAAAACTGAGTCACCCGAAAATAAATCGTTAATTAAATTTTGATAAGGCATAAACTAAAATTTTGAGTACAGCTAATAATTTGTACCAACCCGTTACATTTTTTGTGAACAGCTTATTTTCAAAATCAATACAGAAATACTTGTATATGCCTGTGCATGTTAAGATACGTCATAGTTTTTGAACCTCATCATAAAAAGAATAAAAATAAAAATAAGAAATATGCTTGCTTTTGTTGATTTGTTGTAAATAACTTCAATTATTCCATGTGAAACAATTATATCCATTTATTTTTTTTCACTGCTGACCAATGGGGGAGTACAACAACAACAACAACATTCTTTTCAAAAAAAAAAGACACTTATATAGAAAACTAAAGTATTTTTCATATTTTCAACATGAAGCAGCTTTTTTTCTTTTGTTTGTTGAACTCTAGTTGGTGATACTGAGATGTTATTGGCATCATGTCTAGTTTCTTTTTTTTTTAAATCGGCTGCATTTTGACATACAAGCTTTTACAAGCACGGCAAGTCTCCCAAAGTGTGCAGACCATTTCGATGATGGCACCATCTAGTGGTGGTTCTTGCTACTAAATTCTGACATTTGAATTAAGTTTCTTAATTAAATCTCTTGTTAGATGCTAAAAATTGCCGTGATTTAATTTTGAAGAGAGTACCAGACTCAAATAGATGTTCAAATAATCTTTTACATGCTACATAATCTCATGGCATGCGTGCCTACGATTTTCGCATCCAGAAAATCTATCGACTCCCCCCGTGATCAGGCCGCAACCTTCGGCTTACGAAGCAGGCTTGCTACTTCTAAGCCACCAAGCCAATTCCATGTCATTTAATTAATTCTTTTTAGGGCTGGTTGAGAATTCGATTAATGGAAATGAGGTTATAATGAATTGATGTTTCATAGTGTTGTTCAAAGCCTTTAGGATGAATTTCAATCAAAACATTTAGTAGGAAGAAAAGATATTCTCCGGTTTCCTCACGACTTACAACCTCCTCACAATATTGCTGTCTAGCTCTTTTGAAAACAATTTACAAGGCTCGTATACTGAAAAAAAAACAATGCTTTACAATTGTCTTTTACTTTGATTCCCAATATGTTATTTTTTCTTGCATTATTTATAGAAACAATTATTTATGGAAGTGTTGTTGTTGCTCATCTCCATGTCTAGCCACGCTAGATCAAGTCCATGATCTTATTCACTCTCAAGAGTCCACCACCATTAGAGGGTCTTCATAAAGATCTTGATTTATGAAAGTAATACAATGGATCACACACACACACACAATAGTTTTATATGTAATCTGTTAAGTTAATCTTTAGTGTACATTGTCTTGTTTTCTTTGTTAGAAGTTATTCTTTAACACCAAAGCAAAGTAAATTTGTTGTTTTTTTAACTTACTAATATTTTAAATTGTTCGTTTACTAACGCAAAGACAATAACAAGTTATAGATAACAACTGAGTTTAAATATCTAATAATCATGTAATTTTTTAATCAATTTTTAGTTTTGTAAGAAATTTTGCATAATTTATAATTTTTATTTTATTTTATTTATTTATTTTAAAAACTAGCAACACTGATTTTGTTTTCTATTACCTTCTCAGAATTAACTGCAACTTTGAAACGGAATTTTTATTCTTAGTTTAAATTACTGTTTACACGAATAAATTTTAAAAATTGATTTCTGATTAATTTTTATACATTCAAGTAGAAAAATGTGAGTTTTCGAATCATTGATAATGGTTTATAAGTAATGTGGCATCAGGGAGGACTTAAAGCATGGGCCAACTAGGCCCGGCCCCAGGCCCTAAATCTTAGTAAGGACCTTGTTTCGTTCTCGACTCTGTCTTCTAAATTGTGGTTAGTATTATAAATTGTTGCCAGTAATGAGATCATGATCCGGATAATTTTGATGATCAAATATTATTCCTGTACATATTTTCCGAAAAACCGAAAATTTCAAACTGCATGTCAATTGGCAAAAGTGGTGTGACGGGCTCACGCGTCTTTTCTGTAACATAATCTCTGGGTTCTTTGACGGCCAAGATTAATGACAACTATTTTCCAACCAAAATCCAAGAAGCGAAATGCGAATATGAAATGCAAATAAAATAGCTTTTAAAAGAACAGAAGTTTCAGTAAGCAGTATGGCAATTTAGGGAAAGTTATGTTTGGAAGAGATACGAACGTGAATTGACAGCCTATTGTAAAGTTACCGGGATATCTAGCCATTACTACAAGGTGAATACCATTGCAAGCGCGCCCAGACGTCTCAGTACAGTGATTGAATCTTAGTTTGGATTAAGGTAGGACTGATTATTTGATATTAGAACTTATAATATTATCAGAAGTGAGAGTAGGCGGATAATATAATCATTTAGTTAAAGTGGTCTAAATTACGCCATTCAGTTTAACTATCACTGTGTGTTTGGTTCATTATAGATTCTCACTTATATAAATTTATCTAAATTGTTAGAGGTTTAAGTTATATTCTTAATAAAGTCATATTAAGAATGTAAAATGTCTGTTCATTTTGAGAATCCCACACCTCTAATTCACGTTGACAATCAAAGATATGGTAACCAAAGAGGGACATATCACAGTGGCACGACTGTATTATTATGTGATAACCTTTGTCTTAGGCCTAATACTATAAATAATCACTCCGACTCATTAATTCAATTCATTTAGTCAAAATGCGGTCATCGGTCAAGCCGCCTTGTGCCTAGGTTCTTAGGATTGTGAGTCGAGCACATTTATTTGTTTCAAATTATACCGTTTGAACGAGTATTTATTTAAAAATGCATATTATATGCATTGTCTACTTTTAAAGATCTCAGGTAGGGCCTACTTTTACATAAAGACCCAAGACCACAAAAAGTCTTGTTTTCTCCGGGCCCAGGGCCTCAAAGAGCCTTAAGACACAATTGTGTGGCATACTTATTAATCTTCCAGGGTGCGTGTGCTAATTTATGTACTTTTTACAGTACACCATATTTATTCGAATCTAAGTCACCATCGATTCTAAGCCACATCTCAAACTCTCAATAAGTTTTTGTGCAAAATGAAAAATGGTGTAAAATTGTTTATGGATGAACAATTTTACAAAATAAAAATAAATTGAAAACGAGAAGTAAGAAGAGAAGTAAATAATTGGTTATTTTATTAATATTATAAACTTTTAAATGCGCACATGGACCTGTAATTGCTATAATTGCCTCATAGAAAGAAGTTCTTTTCCTTTGATTCTAAACCGTATCCGATTTGCAGTAGCATTAACATTGGAAAAAAAAGTGTGGTTTTGATTCGAGTAAATTCTATAGTCATTTTCCTATTTCCAGATGAAAGATATTTCAGTATAATAATAAAACACAGTCGGAAAAAATTATTTTTATTTGCAGTAAAAAACAAATTTTAGTATTAATAGCAAACAAAAAGTATCTGATCTACATGTAAATTTGTGTATGACTTATAATATACTTTATAAAATGTACGAATATATTTATTGGTTTTTTGAGTTCGAAAATTTTTTCAGTCACATTTAAAGCTCTTATGTTCGAAAATTATCCAACTTCATCTTATTTGCAAATGTTTTAATGCCAGAAAGAACTTTAACAATTTTCTATTAAATTTTTGACTTTTTTTATAATCAGAGAGTTTTATGCCATTTTGTGGTTGGTTTTTATCTTTTTCAATATAAAAAACTTCATCTTTAAATAATTCTATATTGTCATCAGAGATACATGTTATACAGATTCATTGCTGATACAATTTACTTAAAATAAGATTTTGCTTTCCCTATCCCAAAAAAAAATCTGCGCACCCTTGCTTATTTTTCTCATCAGATATTACTTGAATAATACTTGAATTAGCAAATTTTGAGCCATAAATCAGAAAAATCGAATAATATTTTTCTCAATTGCGTAAAATAAAATATTTAATTTGATGCAATGCAGATTTCATGTAAATAATTAAGAAATAAAACTCTAAAAAGTGAAGAAAATACAATTTACAAAAGCTTTAAAAAGCTATCGTAAATTTCACAAATGAAGCAGGGTGCTGCATAAAATTACGGAAATGAGATAAATTTAATTTTCAAAACCGAACAAACACATTTCATCACGAAATGAGGAAATGAACTGAGGAATATTAATGAATTTAAGAATGTTTAGGCACCGTATTTGTAAACAGCGTAAGAAAAAGCATATTTTTCATAAAATTTGCTCAGGAGAATCAGCTTAAATTTTAATCATTATGGATAAACATGGAAAAGTTCGTTTAAAAAATACGTATTATCTACAAACATAGAACTTACGTGTATTCGAGGTTTCAAAATATTTTATTTTTGCAATTTCTTATATATTTCAAACTTGATTATTAAATTAAAATTTAAGGTATGTTTTTTTTTAATTTTCTAATTTTAACAATTATAGGCTTATAAATAACAAGTAATATAAAAAAATTGTAAGTCAATTCCTACTTTGAATGGATGAATAGAAAGTATTTTATTAACGACTGAAAATTTGAACAGGATATATATATATATAAGGAGAGTGAACTAATAGTAGGAATTGAAAAAAGAACGTGCTTTGCCTGCATTATTGTAACAATGTACTTTGGCTAGTTTGGCTGAGAAACCGATTTTCGACGCTAACGTTTGTCATTGTTTTAACAGTTACATTATTACAACATTGGAGACGAATCGAAGTCGGTGCCAAAAACTGGTAATTAATTTAATTTAATTTATGAATTAATATTTGAAAAAATGTATTAACTTCAAGTATCATCCACAACAAGTTTAAAAAAATTTATTTGAGCTCAATTGGATGAATAGAAAGTATTTTATTAACGTAATTGAATATTTGAACAAGATAAATATATGAATATACATTGAAAAAGGGTAAGCTAAAGTAGGAATTGAAAAACAGTAAATTCGCGTTGAAAAGCATTAAAAATATGCAACGTACTTTTCAAAAAATTGGAATTCTATTCTTAATTAGTATAATCTATATATATTATATGGAGTATAATGCTATTTTTGAACCCTACATAATAAAGTTTCAAAAAATATGGATTCTTTAAATATCGTTTGGATTGTCTCTTCATTTGAAATCAATATAAAAATTAATACTAATTTTAATCATCTAAAAAATAATACGATATTTTCAAAAGGAAACAGTCATGCACTATAAAAAATATTTTCCAAGAAATATATTCTTACTGTAATAGGTTAATGAAATATGTTAGAAATATAATTGAATCATAGAAAATAAGAAAAAGGGGAATATGTATTGTGATATTAATTGCATCGCAGTACGTATTATAAAATTCTAATAGATTCCAGTATAATATGTAAATTGAAACATCCTCCAATAGTGACAGCATATCGGAATTTATTACTGTACTGAGAGTAAAATGCTGAAATATATTACTGGAAGTAACAATTATAGTCTCACTTCTAATATATATGATTACTATATATAGCTTTGCAATATGTGGATCTATCTGCGAACCTTTGACTAATCCTCTTGGATAAATTGTTTTCTTTTAAATGCTGTTCTATTGAAAACTTTCTCCCGAAGAAGACGCGGTTTATGTAAATGAAGGTTTATAGATAAGTATTAACTTTTAGATACGAGAGAGAAGTTAGGAGTTACATGATAGAAGTTAGTAATTAGTGATCAGCGGAAAGTAGCTGAACACTAGTCGAGGGTGGCTCGACAATTAATTGCTTGGTAATTAAAGATTGGTAATTGACGATTTAGTCAATGTTATAATTGAATAATAACGACCAGAAGTCGAGAATAGCTGAGAAAGGAATTACGGTAATTCAGACCGTAAGTAATCAAAGAGTTCTAAGCGTAAGTTAGTTGAATCATTATAAGAGGTTAAAGTCGTACCGTGGCTTTAGTGTCACAAAGTGCATTATTGAATTAAATACATTGTTATTGTATGCAGGGGGTGTGATGAAAATTTATGATTGAATATTGAGTTGCCAATATTGAAACTTTGAGAAGCACTGGTTTAGTGAGTATTATTTGGGTAGAAAACTTGTCGTAGTAGATAGAAATAAGAATAAATGAAAGTACCATGTGTTTCCATGTTCAACTTAAGATTCAGAATTTTGCTGTTTTCCTCTTCCATTCCTTTCCTTTTTGCTCTTTCCATAATTTTAAATATTTAGTTGTGGAACTAATTATTTTCTTTTTTTCCATTAATAATGAACTGAATAATCTTACCTGCGCATTACTCAAAACGGCTACAATTCCCTTTCTTACGTACTCCAAAAGCTCAATCACCCATTTTGTAAAATATTGATTTCAGTGACTTATTCTTACTGTTATTGGTATATCAGGTACCCATTAAAAGGCGTTTTTAAACTTCTTAGATTTTAACCCTCCATGCGTTCGAATTTCTGAGATGCATAAGGAAATAACTTTGGTTGTGGTTTGGTAACCACACGGTGAGCGGGAAAGCGCCACTCCTTCTATCTGTCTTTCATCACTCACACTAGGTTTCAACGCTAAGGACATTGTCCACCGCTTCATATTTACGGCGGCATGGGAGCTTGAATCTAATAGATACCTTGCGTCTAACAGCGTAATTTTTAATATTTTTCCAATTCTTGGCTAATTTTCATGTTTGTCTGTAACAGAGAGTATAGTTTTCACTTTTATGCAAAAATAATTCGAAACAATTATTTTGCAACTTCCTTAAGATAGCTTTTTCTGCTGGATATTGAGATACATCATGGAGATGCCACGTGAAGACGGTCTGAGAGTAGCGTTCACATGCCTCGTTCATTACTACTCAATACTGAAGAAGTATCTGATGTGCAGCGCCTTGTTCAAGACGAAGAACCAAGAGAAAAAACACTAAGACAAGTGAAATTTCTAATAATATCTTAAATATTATATTATGAAGTATGAAGCATTTGTATGTATCCAATAGAGTGAAATCTGTGCCATAATTTATTTAAAAAAATGCTCGCAGGGTTAATTATATATATTTTTATTTTTATAGACGCAATTAGTTTTATATTCATTGAGATGGTTAACAAAGAATTAACAAATTTCTTATGTTTTTTTTTTTTTTTTTTTTTCAATAAACAAATACATAAATTTACAATGTACAATATATATAATTTTTTTTCTTTCTTTCCTTTGTAAAAAGTGTGATTAATACTTACTTCTGTGAGACCCGTGTGATACTTTGCGGTACAAGGAGATTTTAAAATTGTTTTAATATATGTAGATAGATATATATACACTCATGCGACAAAAAAAAATTAGCGCACCAAGAAGTCGTCAAAAGGAAACGAAATTTTACATACGTAATGACTACTTTAATATAAGTAAATGATTAGAAAATCAAAGAAAAAGGATTATTTATTTCAGAAAAAAAGGCAAAAGAACGCAGGATTTAATACCCTGTTGAGCACCCTCTAGCGCAAATGCAGTATGCAATACGATCGGGCATTGAGGCATACAAGTTCTGTATGATGTCTTGAGACATTTCGTTCCATATTTGCTGTAACCTTGCCTCTAGTTCGTTCAAACTCGTGAGATGCCCAACTCAACGTCTCAAATGATCTCAGATATGCTCGATTGGAGACAAATCTGAGAATGAGGCAGGTCAAGGAAGGGTAGTAACAGTGCGGAGACAGTCTTGTGGTACCTTTGCCGTGTGAAGCCGAGCATTGTCTTGTTGAAAAAATGGCTCCTGGGAGCCGTTGCATGAATGGTAACACATGTGGTTGCAGTATGTCATGGACATACCACTGGGCTATCATGGGGATACGGATCAATATTAGGGGTGACCGTATATTGTAGGCAATGGCACCCCAAACTATCACACCACCTGTGGGAGTGGTGTGCCGCTGTAAAACAAAGGCAGGATACAGGCGTTCACCACGGGGTCTCCACACGCCTTCTACTGGCTATACGTAAAGCGCAATCACGCTGAATTTGTAATCATCTACATATCTCTCCGACACGTACCTTCATGCCAAGTTTCGTTACGATCCCGCAATTGTTTCTTGGTGCGCTAATTTTTTTTTGTCCATGAGTGTATATATATATATATATATATACAAATTGATACGTTAATCTACTTTTTTTACATATTATTTTACCATTCCTGTTATCCTCTCCCTCTCTTTGAACACATCATAGGTCCTTTGTTTTGTATCATTTAATCCCTAAGGACCTTTGAATGCTTTGATGCAGTAAGTAGATGAGTTCTTCTATCTATTGTGTATTACTCTAATAACAATCCATTATTTCGATAAATAGGCAATACTATAGATAATACAAAAATTAAGAGTTTCAGTAACAAACACAGCACATTTTATCAGTATTTTAGGTATAATATTACGCTTTAGTGTTGGGCTCCTAGCGGAGGGTTATGACGCTCACAAAGATACTTATAAATAATCTCTGATTTGATTTAAATTTACGTCAAACACTCTCTCTGGGAAGCAACACAATGGCCATTAGCAAACGACCTCGTTATTTCGAGGCACTGTCTGTTGACGGGAATGACAATTGAATTGGCCAGCCCCTCCCCAAAATAAATGGTGTCTGAGTAAAGTAGAACGAGTAAAGTAGATATATGCGATACCATGAATACTTTAGCAACGTCTCCAAAGGATTAAAGCTTGGATTTACCACTTCTTATCCTAAAACTTTTTCGAGATATCAACCACAAAAAGGGTAAAAACAATTTTATGAAATAGAAGCAAAATTAAACAAATAGTTAGCTCTTACATAGACGAATGCTGTAATTGGAACAAGTAGAACTAGCCACTTGAGCGTTTCCAAACAATTTTAAGTCTTACAGATTAAAATCTACGATATCCATTCTTCATTGTTTGCTGTAAGAACATGTTCATCATAAAGACGAAATATCTCTCAGTATACATTATTTGACATTCACAAGATTTGAATTAAACTTTGGTACTGTTGAAAACGCCACCAAAAACGGAAGGTGATAGTGTTTAATTTTGATAGGTTATTAATGACTTGAAAGTGTTAAAAATTAAGAACAAAAAATAAGATTTGAATGTGTTCTAATCTCAATATTTTTGTGTGCAAAAGTTTTTGTATTTATTAAATGTTGTTCTTAAATTTTGTAATTTATATTTTCATGTTTCTCATATTGGAATGCCAACTAGAGACGATTGGAAAATCTGACGTAGACACTGGATATCTCTGGAAATTATTCTCTGTCAAATAGCCTACAGCACATTCCTTGTAACTAGATATTGCATCTATGACTACAGCAATCGAAGTTCTAAAGTTCTTAGGATCAGAAAAGACTATAATAAACATCCAGATTTTATTTTTGTTGTCTTTTATGACCATCTTACTTATAACACATTCAAAGGAAAAGATTCAATTTTCAACACACATTTTTACCATACCATATACCACATTTTTATATGCAATGAAAGTTTTTAGAAACTTGATTATTATCACTAGTTGTGGCTGGAAGCATTTTAAGTAGCATAATAATAAGGCGCAACATTTTAACAGATTGAAAAAAAAATTCAAGAGTGTTCTTTCAAAGTATAAAAATATATCATTTTGCCATTTCAATAAAGTAAATTATTACCGTAGGGGACAGACTAATAAAATAAATGCAGCATTATTGAAGCAAAAAAAAATTCATATTCTTTTTTTACTGCTTTTAGTAATGTTTATTTAGCATTAAATCTCACAGGAGCTCGTTACAAAAGAACAAAAAAGTAAGAATGTATTTCGATTTTTTCTTCTGATTCAAAAATCACTCAATAATTGTATGAAATACAACAAAATATTTTATTGCTTCAGGATAGAAAAACACAGAATTTGTTTGTATAAAAAACGATGTTATAGCCCCAATCTCTCTTTCTCTCTCTCATTCCGCCACTTTCAATATTTTTTTGATTTATTGGTTTTCACACATATAAAAAAAATTTTAAGGAAGTTTTTGAAGTTAAATTCTTATATATATATATATATATGGCACGGTAAGGAAAAATTTTCGGTACGCGTTACCAGTTACGGTTACGCGATGAACATTAGGTAGAAATGTATGAAGTTCCAAATTTCCCCCCGTTTTTTAAATACAGTTTAAAATAATAATGATAATAATAAATTTGTTAATTATATAAAATATTACTTTAAAATAAAACGTAATTATACAATTCAATACATATAAGCGACACACACACAACTTCAAATCTTCTAAGATCGTAGATGGTTTTGACGATCTACCTAAAGTATCTAAAAGTATGCTGCATATAATTTATAATCGTTGGTGTCACAGGCTAGTTCATATGGTGAATATATTCTCTCTCTTTTCCTTGAAAAATAATCAAATCTCAAGTTTAGGTAGTCCATTAAAATGGTCACAAACGAAAGCATATCGAAAAAGTGATGTATTTCTCAATGTGTGGTTGTACTGTCAGGAAACCTATATGAAAAAGCTTGTGATGGAGTACGATATCACAAGATAATACAACGTAACTATATCTCCAACCATTCAAAAACTCTACTAGTTTCCAGAGGCATATTTTCTTTACATTTTAAAAGATTAACATTATAATGAGCTATTATAAAATGTTATATGTTTGTTTATATCCAGTTATCATCCTTCCAGTGATCCTCTTTTAGTATATATTTTACTCTGCAGACTTAAAAAGAAATTGAAAAGGGCAAAATACTTCAAGCTTCAAAATATTTTCTTTGAATGTAGCTGCATTAAGCCTAATTGGAGGCGGCATGCGTTAAGCCTAACAGATTCTTTGGACAATCTTTGCCAAGAACACCAAATACAATCTCGCCAAAATTAACTCATCCTCAGTATCAGGTATTAAAAAGGTATCATTATAGTCTACCGTGTGGTGACCGTAAAAAATAGTCCCAACTTAAGCTCATGCGTGTCGTAGAGGCGACTAAAATGAGAAGAGGTCCAACCTCTCAGGGCTCTGGCAACCCTCAATTTTGACAAGTGTACCTCTGCACTTTGTCATATACAAGAACAACAATACATATAAGTCAAAGAAGTAAACTTCTACCGCGTGTTCACACTGATACACACACATCTTTTTTTAAAAAAAAATTATAAATCTTTATGTTAGTCTCAAACAATTTCCTAAGATAATATTTAACAATTTAAATAAGTCTATTCAACCTAAAACTGTATTAATTGTAAATTAAAATGTACTTCAGTTGACTTGATTAGATTGCGTGCCTAGAAATTCGCAAATTTCAAATTACTTTTAATGAGATAGTGAAGTCTCAAGGACGACAGTTGCTAGAAAAGTACTTCGTCTATATGTGTATAATGAGGAATGTTAATGATGTTATCATACACCCATAACCACTACTCCATATATACATATATAAATATGTGTAATCAAATATATATTGAAGAATTTTTTTTTTAAATTTTCGTGCTTTTATTTTTTAATAAATAAATGACAAATATTTTTTTAATTTTACATCTCAAAATTTCTCATGAATGGAATATTTAACATTTTAAGTGTTTATCATAAATTTAACTTAAAAAAAAATGTAGGAATAATAATGTGCTTCAAAACAAATACATAAATCTTTCTCAGAAATATATTGTACTTGTGTTATAATTTAACTGAATGAAGATTATGTATAGATAGTAAATAAAGATTTCAAGCTTATTTTTTCAGTTTCATTAAGTTTTAACTTGAAAGTGATACAAGATCCCTCTCAATTTTTGTATTTTAATATTATTTTTTTCCTTTTGACTACCTGATTATATTCTACGTTTATTCTATGAGTTCTTTCCCATAATTTCGTCGCATTCTTTTCTCAGAATTATTCTGCTGCATCAATGAAGTTAAGACCTATTTAGAGAATACCGTGTTCTACAAATTGTAGAATTCAAAAGGAGAAATACTGATATGTTTAAGGACAAAAACAATAATAAAAATATTGTTACGTAGATCCGAGGGTTCGGGGATTTTATGCAAAACAATCACAAAGAAAATAAACAGTTCTTTAAGAGCGATGCGAATTTATTATCAAAA
>BMAV01018284.1:193900-217613 GCA_019973955.1 Trichonephila inaurata madagascariensis | reverse complement strand
CCACCTACATTACCTAACCCAGAATTAAATACGTTCGGGCGCCATTGCGACATAGCCATCCTGTGATGACCATGTCGTGCCGGTTCCGCGTAAGCTAGAGGTGTGGGATTATCAAAATGATGAGACATAATAATTCTTAATACAACTTTTATTAAGAATAACTTATATTACTTAAATTCTAATTTGACAATTTTAATTAAAGTGAGAGTCAAGCCCAAATTAAATCACGTATTCAAGTCAGATCACGCAACTAGATCCTTTATCCCAATTATCATTAATAATCCTATTCATCTAATTACTTATATCCAATATTACCTTTTTGCAGATCTCCTTCCTTTACCTAAAGAGATATATATCTTTCGCTTTATATTTGAAGATTCCAACTTCTTTATATAGGATTTCTATTCCTTCTAAAGCTATCGGACCGCTAACTTTTGATCTGCAAGATTTCACACTAAGCTTTGTCACGCTATCGATCAGAATGATTCCACACTACTATCTCTAAGCTTACCGCGCTATATCTAAGCTTGCCACGCTAACTCTAGGTTTGCCACGCTATCTCTAGGCTTGCCACGCTATACCTTATCATCAAAGCTTCTATCCTTTTATAGTATATCTCATTTACATATTATGATCGTTTATCTTCTTGGTATTGGGTTGGAAAAGTTTTGCCATTAATCGTGGCCGTCAAAGAACATAGGAGTTATGTTAACAGAAAGACGCGAGAGACGTCACAATATTCGCGGTGCAATATATTAAGCTATATGAGAGCTATTGGTGAAATTATAATTTTAAACATTTATTTCTTTTTAAAATGATTTATTTTAAAAGAGTATTGTACTTATTATAAAAAAAAATATGCAAGATCTGTTCAAAAAGTATCCGACCTTGAATTTTCTCACCCACAGTAGAGATTCTAAAATGATACTACTCAATTTTCCACATATACTTGCGATCCTTAAAATTAATTTTAATTAATGTGCTTTAATTTTGAATTATTGTATTAATTTTTGAAAATTTATTCATTTCCAATTTTTGAAACATATTTAGATTTACAAGATTTTGAATTTATAAAATATTTCTTAAAACTAAAACATATAATTTGTCAATAATTGAACATTTCAAATTTTGCAATTACTACCAACATCTGGAGAACTAATTAATAAATTAGTTTCTTATTTTAAATTATATTAAAAATAATTTATATATGAAAGTGAATCAATTTAATACAGTATTCTAATTTGTTGATTTGTATTTGACTTCAAATAAATAATAGTTAAGAACAATAAATAAATATCAGATTTTCCAGGATATAATCGAATATTTTTTTATCCCATACGAAAATTTTTATAAATCCTAACAAGTTTACGTCTGGTATTAACACATAATTTTATAACAAAATAATCAATATAGGTTTATGAAAAAAATGTCAATAGTCGTGAATTTTTTTCCAAGACATGTGAAAAAATTTTAATTCAAATTTTAGTTAGTTCTTAATATTTAGAGAAAAGATACGGCCCACAGACTCTCACCAACATAAGTCTGTAAGCATATTCTTCGCTTAATTTAGAAATATTCTACATGCAAGCTATATATAAAAGTTTAATTGCAAACTAAGCTGTAAGATTTTAAATATTGTTACATTGTATGAAGACTGCAGTTTATTAAGAAATAGGAGTTTGATTCCTTTTATTTTAAAATAATTTTTTTAAGCAAATGTATTTATTAAACCCAAAAAATTTTTATTGATCGAAAACTGTATTATATGAGAAAAAATAATTTCATATCAATGTGTTTCTTATTTGTTTTTCATTAATTTATTACCTATTATTTAATTGAGTTTGATTATACTTATAAATTTCCCCAAAATTATAAATACTGTACAATTTTTTGAACAGTTAGATTAATTTATCGAAGAAAAAATTCTTAAGAATTTTCTAACTAAACAAATTTTCCTCGTACATCAGGCAATTTATATCTTGTTCCGAAAAAAACTTAATAAACTCGAAAGGATCTCCTACGAAAAACGTGAAATGTTTCTCTAATTATTTTAAGTATATAAACAAATAATGAATTTTCAATGCTTTTGTTTAAATAATTGAATTAATGAACAGCAGATTTATCACATATATCAAGATTCGAAATAGAAAAAAATCTTTTGCTTTTCACACCCAAATAACCGTACTGACTAAAAGCTAATGCATTTTGATGAGTTTATTTTATCTTCCTAGAAACATTAGTGTTTTCTCAATTTTTCAAATTAGCTTTAAACGGCTTATTAAATTAATGTATCTAAATGAAGTTTTGCCACTTTTGGAACATTCAAAAAAGGGGAAACGTAAGTATGAGTTCTTAGCTACGGCAAAAACAGTCTTCTATCTTACAAGTAAATTTTTAGTTAGCACATAAACTATTTTTTCTGATCAATTTTATCGTCATCAGCATTGGCATGACAGCCCCCTCAATTTTTTAATATCCTCAATATCACCAAAAAATTTAAAATTTTCTTATATCTTATAAAACTCGAGTGTACTTTCATGCATAAACAATATTCCAGTCTAAATTATAAAAACAAGATTTCTGTGATGAACTGAGCAAATATTAAACTTTGAAAATTGAATTTTATAGCATCCAATGTATTTTTTAATTATGCATTTAATTTTTTTTATACCTTATTAAACATAATTTTTACAGAATGAGTCTTAAAGTAAAGTGATATACAAACTCTTGAAAAAAATTGCATTTAATAGCACATATTGAATATATTCAGTCGTACTGAAAAATGTATTCCCAATATTTTATATTTCAAATCAAATAACAAATTTTAGAAGTTTTTTTCCATTTTGAAATGTTTTTAGATGATTCTGTAACTGCACACACACACACACACACACACACACACACACACACACACAGGTATATACATAATATATATTCAACTTCTCGAAACACACACACACATTTGTTCCAAGTCACCAGACATGATGCTGGTCGATTAATGATTATGGTCGATTATGACGCAAATGTAATTTATCTTTATGAATAAAAATCCATTGAAGATAAGGAAGATTATCATAACATTCAAATGTGGTGCCGATAGATAGTGTTGGCACTGCAGTAATATGACTAAATCTCACTGTTAGAGGATGGATGGGTTGACGGAATCAAGGTCCGTGGTTAAAATAAGAAGTGTGATACGGATTTTTGCGCTGAAAGAAAAATTCTCTGGTGTAATTAATAGACAATGTGTAGAAGTGGGCGAAATAAGTGTTATGCGACATAAACAGGCGTGGCTTTGGTGCACGGAATTTGGCGAAGACATAACAGATGTGCGAGCTAAATAAAGAGAAGGGAGACCAAGCACGTCTACGGGAAATGCTAATGTTTGCCATGACGAAGCTCTTATTCAAGGTGATTGTCGTATTAATCAGCGTAAAATGGCACAAGAACTCAATATCTTAATAGACAGTGCACGTAATATTGTACATCAATAACCTTGATGGTGATTTCTACAATGTTTCGATTGTTTTGTATACCGATGGAACAAATGGCTTGATAAATATGGTGACTATTTAGAGAAGTAATTTTTACCTATGTCTTCCACCATTGTATATATATTTTATTTTCTTAATAAACGACTACTCTGAATAAGCTTGTAACTTTACTTTTTGAAACACCCTCGTATGTGTGTGGCTTTTCAGAAGGAATCATGATGCAAAATTTCCGGGAAACAGTTTTTTTTATTCATTCATCGAGACAGCTTTCAAAAACTTTTTACTAAGAAGATCAACACCAACTGTTCCAGTTTTGAGTTAAATTGCATATTTATTTCAATAACATCTAAATCATCATATTTTAGGTTAGATTTCGAATGTAGAGTAAGCCATGAGAAAGTAAGGTCTATACAATAAAAAAGGAAATAAGATGCAATTGTAATTCATTCGTTGGATTATCTTTTTTTTTCATAGAAAGTATTAATTGTTTAATTTTATACACAAAGATTACTGTAGGGAAACAAATATTAAATAGGGAGTAGAAGTTTATTTAAGTCATAAATTAATTATCCTTGAAAATCTATATATACTGATAGTCTTAGATAGATTTTAGGATAATTGGTTTCTTATGCTTGCCAAATAAACTGCTAGATACGACTTCCTTTGGACATGGAGTACAGGCCGAAATGGCATAGTTACAATCTTTATCACAAAAAGAAATTAGTTGTCCGTTGCCTTCGGGTAAATGGTATCCATAATATTAAGTTTGAATTGTGATTTTATCGATTGCCAGGCTCGTGACTATGGAGCTTAGATTGCTTTGATTATTTGAAATGAGAACGTCAAATATTCAATCTTTTATGTTTATGACAGTTTATATGTTGACTGGCAGCATTGCCTATTTTATAAAAATGTATAATTTTCATCAAGAGAGGTTAAGTCGAATTATTTTATGTCATGACTAAACATTACTCTGGTTCCAAAAAAAAATAACTTTCGTTATTTTTATTTTTTATGCTTCAAGTATAAGTAATTTTTATTTTAAAATAATGTTTCATTGTTTTAGAGACTTCGGTTTCACCGGTAAATACAAGGTGTGCCTAAGTGTGTAGCTTGAAAAAAGAGTGGAGCTGACAACAACTGTTTTGGTGACGTCACCCATGCACCTCCTCTATCCATGTGACCAGTCTTGCTTTATCCTATCATGCCAGTTAGGAGTACTGCGTCATTGAGTGGACACGTGCAACTGATCATGCCAGTTAGGAGTACTGCGTCATTGAGTGGACACGTGCAACTGCACTCTGCCTGAAAAATTACGAATCAAAGTTAAGAGTTTCTCGTGAAACTTAAGAAACACGAAAACATTTCAAATATTACCCTAGGCTTGTGGAGATAAAGCTTTGTCTCGTGTAAGTACATGTGTTTCTAAGAGGGTTTCAAGGGGAATTGACAGTGTGGAAGATGATGAACCTGCTGGGTCTCCAAGGTCAGCGATTACAGACTAAAACGTTGCCAAAATTCGTGATATGAATGGTTTCCAATTCACATCAGTGTTCAGACTGTTTATCAAAATTACTACAGTGAAGTATTAAAAAGGCTTTGTGAAAAAATTTGGGGAAAACTTCAGAATTTGGATGTGATGGATGGCTGTTGCATCAAGACAATACACTTCGCTCACACGGGCTTATATGTCAAATAGTTTCTTCAACAAAAACATTACTGTTATGGGGCATCCTTTTTATTCACCTGGTTTAGCTTCATGTGACTTTTTTAAATTTCCTATTGTTAAATCTTGCTTAAAGAGAGACCATTGTACCTCAGTTGAAGAGGTTCAGGCAGAAACGGAGAATCTCCTGAAAAGCGTTCCAAAATTCTCATTCCAGAACTGTTACCAACAATGACAGCATCAAATGCAGAAGTGTATGAGTGCTGCAATACAAACCAACAATAAAACATGTTTAGCACAAAATACGTTTCTTTCGGAAAATTTGAAAAGCAGACAGGAATTGCTGAAAAAGTTACAAAGATAGTTAAATGAAACTTTTTACAAATGTTTTGTGTAATATTAAAATCGTTTTAACTGGTTTTTTAAAGCATTGCATTGTTATTAAAAATTTAGAGCTTATATGAATAGGAATGTTATTTATAGTAATTTCATACAATGGTTCAGATAAAATATTCTATTTTATGTAATGAATTAAATATTTTTTTTTCGTTTTAAAATTGAATGGCAGTATAACATATAAATGTACAATAATTGAAAATTCGTTAATAAGCTTCTTGTTCAGAAACGGCAGCGTTAATTTATTTTTTTTATGTTTTCAGCACTTTTTAACCATTTTTATATTGATGCTTCTTACAATTTTAGTTTGGTTTTCATATAAAGTACTAAAAAGAAACCTAAAAAAGTTAAATTAAAATTTCCATGTACCTTATTAAAAATATTTCTTATGAGGTCGGAAAACTTAAATATACCTTTCTATATTCTTAGAAAATAAATTAAATTTACATCTGAAATTATTTAATTTATGTTTCCAGCATATTTTAAATAAAACCACCTTTACTTAAAAATTCAAAATTTTGGAGTTTACATGCAGAATTTTAAATATCAGCACGTCTTCTAACTAATAATATCTTTCAAGAGGACAAGATTAAACTCGTATTTCATTTAATTTCAAACGTAATATGTAACAGTGTCTTCAAAATTAACGATTTAACTGTATAAAATTTCAAAAAAAAAATAGACTTATTTTACTTAATGAAATACTGTATTCGAACAAAGGCTTAGTGTTTATCTTCTGCTTTCTATAAAATGGTGCTCATTTTTCTTAAAATCTAAAAAAAAAATAATTTACATATTGTTATACACAGAAAGTAATTTTTCGTAAATGAAGGTTAACCATACGATAAACTATGCGTTCACACTTTTTGGAACTCAGCCAGGTTGTTCTTCTCGGTTAGAAGCGAAATCTAGTGTATCTAGCCAACTATTCTGCTAAAAATATCGATAAAGTCAGTATATCCAGACAAATGATTCGGAAACCCAAAATAATAGGGAAGATAAACATGAAAGAATATATGAATAATTCAAGATGATGTATTTTCTACCTTAATCTTTTATACGAAGTATCCAGTATAACAATAGTCTGTCAAAGGTTTAAATAAAAATGTATCTTTTACAGTTTTGTTTTGAAAACTTTTATGCTAATTTTGCTTACTTAACGAAATATTTACTAACTTAAAATTCTAATCATGAATCTCATTTTTAAAATTGAATGGAAATTTTATTTAAGACGATTGATTTTTTTCCTCCTTTCAGCAATATTGTATTTCTTTAGAAAATATTTATTCAACACAATTTAATGTCAAATGTCTTACATTATACATGAGTTTTTAAGGGAAACGTTTAAGTAAATTGAGTTTATATTCAGATTTACAGATATTCACACAAGCTACTGTTTTACTGAAATATTACGGTATTCATAATAAAACAATAAGTATGATATAAAGCGAAGACTTCTTAAGAGTAACGAATGAAATATTCTCATGGGTTTTCAGGGATTTTTCCCATAAAACATCCAACGTTAAAATCAATTTAATAAGTAATTTTAAAAAACTTCACTGTATATGAAGTTATAATTTTGAATCTTGTCAAAAGAGCATATTATATATATTTTTCATAGTCTATGAAAACAAATTAAAATACCAGAATGTCCATGTCACTAGAAAAAAAAATGTTATCTTCTATTTAGTATTGAATGTTAGGAATTCAACATTGTAAAAATTAAATAGTACGTAATAAGCATCAATTCAAGAAATACACAATTGAATTACTATGTGAAAATAAAGAGATGTACAGAAAAATCGTCTACGAATCAAAATTACGAGATAGGTCACCAATAATCCTGATGTTACTTTAAGTGTGACATAAATAAACAATAACTCAGTCAAGCAAGAAAATATTTTATCCTTTTACGAAGTATCACATTTATTCAAGAAAATGGAAACATTACTAAATTTCCGTCACCTCACAGATAAATGAATGTAACATATAGTTTGTATAACTACACATACTTTCACATTTTCTTACAAGGGATGTCCTTCATTGTCATTCTATTAGATATTCCATCAGTTCCATTGTACAGATTTTAGAATATTGTTGCATAATATCATTGCATAATTGAATATTGTTGCATAATTTATCGAAAAAGTTGTGAACCTATTTCCTCTCTTTTTTTACACCCCTCAAGAAATTGCATGGCGTAAGGAAGATGGTATGATATTAATGATCTGAAGACGATCACACACTTAACGTCTTCTTCATTTTACAACCAACTTTTTTTTGTCAATTCAGAACAGAATGTAGCATTAATGAAGAATGTCAAATCCATTAGGGGTCATTGATTTCGGTAATTTCATCAAATTTCAAGTAACACCCATTATTTTCCACTTTAATTGGTCGGAATTTATGGAATAAAAATCCGTCTATAACGAAGCTGGAGGAGAAACTCTTACAATTTTAAAGATAACTTAAGGACATAATAATTATAAAAGATCGGAGTGATTCAAGAAGGATGATAATATCATCTTTTTAAATATAAGTTAAACTCTTATATTTTAATTTTGATCCTCAATGAATTTATTCAGTTTTTCTTTAAAATGTTATTTTAGATTGTTCTTTCTCTAATTTTGAATTTAATTCTTAAATGGTAGAGCAAACTCGAATTAGGGAAGTACGTCGAAGCACCGTCGTGCTCAATTTGCGACAGTGAAAGCCTAAGATTAGTTTCACAAATTTCGAATCTTCTCATAAACTCTGCAAACTTCCTACACATCCAAAATACAAATACGACAGGGAGTCGAAGAGTGTTTATTTCTTCCTTTAAATTTAATTTTTTTTTTCATTTTCATCTTCTCAACAGTATATATCCTGAAGCGTATCATTATTTGTTTGAATATTGAAACTGATATTGAAAATCAAAAGCCATTATTATGGGTTGTAGCATGAAAAGCCTGTCTGCTGGAAGAATATTGTGTTGTTTTTTGCTGTATAATTATTTTCAGCCCCAACAAACTATGGTGTCAACAAATAAATGGAGTTTACATTTTTAATATTTTATTAATTACCAATTAATTTTTATTTTAGCATTATAATTTTATTTACTTATAAATATACGGCCATGATAAAAAGAAATGCAGTATTATGCGTTTTGTTCCATTATCGGAATTAATTTAAAGAATTTTTGAATTAATTCTGGTTCAAATTCCTATTCTTTGCAATTTTCTCAAATTATTTTCGTCACAATAAATGACCAATTTTTCTTTATTTTAGGGAAATAAAATCTAATATATTTTTCCACATGGAAATAAATATTTTCCTTGTTTTTATTTTTGGTATTTTTTTCATACTGAGAATATTAACCGGAATTGTTAAATTATTAAGTATTACTTATGAAATATCAAAATAATGGATGTTTCGACTGCAGAAAAAATTTTGATGAACGAAAATAAAAATGAAACTCGGGATTTTGTAACTACAAAGACATCGCTGAATGTAACCTATTTTTAGAATCACATAAATAAGTTTTCTTTCCAGGTGAGAAGTAAAGAAAAATAAAACATTTTCTATTGTTTTTGAAGAAGAAAATTGCTTTGAAGTATTTTAACCTAATATTTTCGCAGTCTTAAGTTTAAAAGACATATCATATTCTTATGTCTCAATGTTATAACAGAAATGTTTTTTCCTTCCGTTCACGATTATTTTACTTTTTAAGAAAGATATAACTGAGTTTTCGTAGAAAGATAGCAAAATTCTTCATATCTGTACTGAAGAGAGTGAAACCGGTTGTCTTACTGAAAAGAAGGAACATTTTTCTTTTAGTAAAACACTTGAGCAGAGAAATACTTGCTACAAATGTTTTTTTTATCGCCCTGTAATTCAGCAATTGATAGTAGTTATTTTAAATAACAAAACTAATTTTTCTAGTGTTTTTAATACTTAACTCGCGATCACTCACGCGGGGTGTTCTGTACACCCCAGCAACAAGAAAATCCTCCCAGATTTCTAAAAAGAATGTGCAGAGCCACGATTTTTTCTGTAGCTGCACATTTATGGTCATTGAACCTTCAGGCGTGACGCAATCCTCCTTTAAGGAACGATTGGAATGTAATGACCTTGAAGAGTTTATCTGGAGGGCTGAGAACTCCCGCGAGAAATTGAGCATTTGTATAGTCTGCTCTGAAAGTTTGGAAAATGATTAAAATATTATTTTTCTATATACTTTCTACTATTATTATCTCATTAATTATAAAGTATATTTATTACTGGCATATACGTTTTATTTATACTGGTTTATGAAAAAATATAAAATTATGTGTTTTAAAATGAAAATTTTGTATGTTTAGTTTAAATTAATGTTAGTCTCATTTGTGTGCAATAAATTAAATAATTTTATTTGTATAATACAAAACACATCTTGCACTTTATATATATGTATCATAATGACTTAATTTTTATTTTTATAATTAAATACACGAGTTAAAAGTTTGGGGTGTTCTCTACACCCCGCGAGTAACGAAGGTAGCAAAAACAGGCGCGAGTGACGCGGGTTAAGTACAATACTGATATATTTAATTAACTTTGTAAGTTTTCTTTCCCATTTATAAGTTTTATATATAATAACTAATTCTTTTTTTTCCCAAATTTTTTATCATTATGAATTTATACACGTTCTTTATAAATTCTAATTTACAAGCCGGAATAAAATACACCTAGATTTAATGTTTTTTCCCTAATTTTCAGAATTAGCAACATATTATCTAACGTAGTTATTAATCTGTTTCTTCCTCTTAAAAAAATCAACGTATTCAATCTATAAACATTATTCAGAAGTGTATAGAGCCAGTAAAAAGATTAACTTTGAAAATATAATTTAATCATTTATTATTTAAAAAATAAAGGAAATGATCTGGTAGTCAAATAAAATGTAGTTGATGACGATTTTGTGAAAAATGGATAGAACAATAACTGTTGAAGTGTTTTATTTCTTTCCAACCATCTTTCATTGTTTTAAACAGTGACTAAATTGTTTAAGGAAGTTAACGATTTATTCGGACATTTTTATGACTCGAAAGTGATAACACTAGAAAATGAAAATATTTTTTTTTAGAACAGATATATTTAAAGAAGTATATTCTAGAATCTCTCCTACTGGTTTCTACAGAATTAACTCGTAAAATTATGTGTTTCATAAAAAATATTCATGTATTTCTGACATAAGCTTTAAGACACATCGTAATATAGGTATAGTGTAATTTTACTTCATAAATTTAATATGCATGTAAATGAAATTTATTGCAATATCTAAAAGATTCTGTAAATGACAAATGATTCTTAATAAACTGATATACATTAACATACAGAAACCCAAAATCACCTTTTCCCTTTCTAATGTTTACAAATTAAGAATTATTCAGAATCCCACAGAATTTACGCCCTAGAGTAAGATTTCACACTTCAAGATAATTACACGCATCCTCCCGAAAAATATCTGTGTGTTTGTATTTCAATTTGAAACAAGCAACTATATGGCGCTGACAGGGCAGCATGCATAAAATAAATCATTGTTTCAAATCAGAGTAGTCCAACAAAACCTTAATAGTGTCAAAAATTAAAAGTTTATTCATAAGAGGGCTTATCGAAACTATTTTTTGAGTTATCGAAATATCGAGCACTTGGAATGTGGGTAATAGTTGGAGATAATAGTTGGAGTATTGAGATCAAGCGGACTTAGGATTGATTTCAAATGGAAGCAAAGTAGGCTTTTCATTGTATATTGTCTCCGAGTTACAAAGTACAACATGACAGGGATTGAGAATTAATCGCCAACATAAGAGGAAATAATACAACATTAGACCTGTGGCGTAAATTGTAGGGAGGCAAAGGTACCAAAATGTCCAAAGGATCCATTTGGGATGGTATGATTTACCTCCCTGCCAGTCTGTCAAATGTGTTTCAAGCTTGGGATAGCATTGCCAGCGCCGTTTAATATGGTGCAGAGAACAAATTACCTGACATCTTTACAGTGAGTTTAAGCTCTATTTTCTACGGGATGCAGGTTTTTAAGGCATTCAGATTCATGAATATCTTTATGAGTCATATTGCTACCAAGACAGTATCATTGAGCTCCCCGTTACGTTAGTGTTGATATTTATTCCTGAACAGATTAGTATATCGAAACCGGGCAGACTATCTGGATATTATTCTGCAACAACACGTGCATCTTTTCAATGTGTCCATTAAAGAAGAATTTCTTTTAGTCGATTTCAACGTTCACTTTCCGTGTAAAAACAATGAACAAATACTCTGAAGTAGACGGTATCATCCATTTGAAATGGCCAACATTCTTCCAGATATGAACTCTGTAGAGGATTTAATGGGTGTAAGAGCTCGGCGAACTACATCCTGTAATTCCTCTCCTATATTTATTCTGAAACTTTGGAAAGCATTGATTGATTTGTGTGGGATAGTCTTGATTCGTGAGATAATTTAATACTCAGCACACGCAGACATTCTCCAGGCTATATTACCTCATCTAGTTCTAGTATAGCTTACTTACTTTCATATAAATTGTATACTGTTACTTATGCACACACTCCGAGCCACATACATATCTTGAATTTTACTAGGTACTTAGGTATATGCTACCCTTCTGTTTGATAAACCGGTTTTCATATTTATGTGGTTTTTGGAGTGGTTTGATACCTTTGTATTTACACGCGCGCGCTGTCATCTTTAAGTCATGAGCATGAATGTAGATGTAGTTGGTTTGAGTAAACCTTGGAAGAGGATAAATTAATTTTTTTTCCTTCTACGAATTTTAAAACTTGTATTTCTCTTAATTTTTTTTTATATGGGGTAATTTATGGAGACATATATATGGATATCAGTAGGATTTAGTTTTCAATAATGTATAAAGTAAAATTGCGGTAGGTATTAAGATAATTACATGTGACTTAAAAATATGCATCGAATTTTTTTTTGAACCATATGCCATTGCTTTTACATATATCAAAAAGTGAAAGGTTTAAGGTATCCGACTACGTTCAGAACCATGATTTTAAGAAAGCGCATAAATGGACAATTTTGATGATATTTAGTGTCACTTAGATTAGAATACATGTATAAAATTGTTTTAAGGACATTATGACAAAAAAAATTATTTAAATACAATATTTTGGCAAAAAACTAACTTAAATAACCTTTTTTTAAAATGTTCCCCTTTTGTAAAAAATGCTTCTATTGTATTAATATTTTACCTGTATCAGAAGTTCAGCCTGTAAGCTCAGACCTTTGTACAGAGGCTCAACTATGATTTTTGAAAAATTCACATTATTTTCAGAGTTACAGCCATTTGAAACAATTATCGGCGTATTTTCTTAAAATTTCTCTCTTCTGTTTTCGTAAAACATAGATAAACCGACTTCTAAGTTATGTGCATTTCAAAAATTCTAGTTGAGCCTCTGTACAGAGTTCTGAGCTGAATACAGGCAAAATATTATTATATAAAAGAAGCATTTTTCACTAAAGGAGAATATTTTGAAAATGTGTCATTCTATGTTCATTTTTTGTCAAAGTATTGTATTTAAATAATTTTTTATTGTAATACTATTCTTAACCCAATTTTATATATATTTTCTAATCTAAGTGACACTAAGTATCATAAATATTATCCATTTACATGCTTTTGCAAAATCACGGTTTCGAACGTAGTCGGATGCCTTAATAAAAAAACATTGAAGACAAATTATAATAATTAATTTTTACATAATTAAATGATTATATTTAACAAAGACTAAGACCTTTTTTCATAAAACTGTTAATATTCGTAGTTTCATCTGAAGATAAGGCTTACATTCAATGTACTTCAAAATTTTACTGTTTTTCTTGTTATTTTAAATTTTTATAAAAAGTGTAATTGTCCAATGTAATGAATATGACTAATCAAATGAGATGCAATGTTTCAGTACGTAGCTAATTATCATTTTAAATGCTTAAGAAGAAAGTATGCTTGTATAAATGAGACAAAAGTAAATTATTAATAATTAGTTCACTTTTGTAGCTCATACTACTAAATTATAAAACCATTCGGAAATCTAAGTTATTTTGAATGGCGTATTAACTATTTCTATGAAGTGTCATGTCAATTTTTAATTTTACTAAGTTCCAGTCCTAACTAATCATTTACGCATCGAATAGTTATAAAATCCCCATATATCCCAATGCTCAAAAGGGTAGGTTATAAAGAGCATCTCTTCTAGGAGAGTTAATTCTTCAACAGTTGTATTTAAATTACTTTTAGATTCTATTATACTTTTTAGATGTTTCCTATCTACAATTCGAAATTCAAGAATGCTGTTAAGGATAAAACAAATATTCACCAAACTTTATAATCTTCATTCCAAATGCATAATAACTGCATATATTCATCAAATCATATGTGGTGGTCAGATAGTTATACTGAAATAATATATTGTGTGAATGTATATACTCTATATTTCCAAATTAACAATCTCATAAAATGTTTTGCTCAGTTGAAAGTCACAAAGATTTGATATTATTCAGTAAGTAAGAAAACGTTTTCTTGAAAATTGATCAAATTCATTTAGAGGTCTCATTCACTGAAAATATAACATATCTGAGGATGTTGTTCGATAAAATACCGACCAACTTGAACAAGGAATTCAATTACACACTGTCATTTAAGGGGACTTAGTACCCTTTGAGCTACTTTCTTTCTTCATGTATTAAAAAATTATATTTTAACATTTTATATAGTGCTTCTATTCTAAAAAATGATACGAGATGAAATTTTTCACATATTATTCACACAATTTTAAAAATTTAAATTTTTTGAAGAAAATTTGGAAAATTTTAAAATCCTACTCTTTCTGTAATTATTAAATTTTTAACCTGAAATTTTTTGTAACATTCTTATGGATGTTATAAACAATTTTAGGGATCGATTTTACAATAACTTAATTCATTTTTGAGAAAAAAATAAAATGTTGATATACATGCTAAAAATCAACGAAAAAGTCAATATCTCTTACATTTTAATTTTTTTTAAAAAAAGTATTCAATTTGCAGCAAAATGGATCCCTAATTTTGTTACATGCTTTATGTGCAAAAAAACAGCAAAAAAATGGAAGTAATTGGTAAATAGTTGTGGAAGGAGTAGCCTTTTGAATGCACTAATGTTTTCAAAAACACACACAGAGAAAAACCACTTTAAAGCTTATAATTCTGAAAAAAAAAATTATAATAAGTTTAAATAAACTTGAAATATAACTTTAAGATATTAGTTATATAATTTTCTTTAAAATAATTGCATTTTCGTATTTTTTCAAACCGTGCATTTTTATAAATGATCAATTTTAAGAAGGTATTACTTGCACAAGAAAATTAAAGAAAAATGTTGAAATTTTCTTTTTCTGTCACGACGGAATGATTAGTTTTTTACTTCACAAAATATTGAATTATTACATTTTTATGAAAAACTTATCAGGAATAAGAACTGAAATTATAAAATTATTAATATAAAATGCTTTAATTCAAAAATTTTACATGCACACATTTCACAATGAAGAAAAATTACATTATTGTATTGCCTCGAAAATATTATGGTTTATATATTACACATTCTTTTTTTATAGTTATTATTTGTCTTTATAAAATAGATTTTTTTTATCATAACACTTTTTTTAGCTTTTTTTTTTCTAAAAGGGGGCCTGGCCGAATTGCCTAATTTGCTTTCAAATGAAGTTTTCTTCAACATCTAACTTTCCGACTTGCACAAATAATATATCAATTGAAAGATAATAATGGAAAGAATAAGATTAAATAAAAATAAAAAAAATGATAGGTCGGGCATTTTTGGGGTACCAAAAGTCCTCTTAAAATTTATCAATTCGTATGTAATATATTATTGATATTAAATTGACTTTACTACTCGAATTTTCTATTTACTGTGAAATGAAACGAAATTATTAAAACTATATCTTTAAATCCATCAGTAAGAAAAATATCCACATTCACATTAAATATGCATCGTTTAAATATTCTCAAAAATATGAATATCAAGTCACATTGCAATTCTGAGAAAATTAAAAAAAAATGGTATACCTTTAACTACTAAATAAAAATTATCATCGTTTTTAATGTGGGAAAAGCAAATACTATATTTTTCAGCTCCGCAGACATAAATAATCCCTTTCTATACTCATTTTTTTCGTTATAGCTATTCGAAACTTATCTGAAACTAATAACATGTTAAAAAGATTTTTTTTCCTATGCATTGAAATTTTGATAAAGTATTTTCAAGAATATATTTTTTATAAAAATTACTTTATTATTTCATTTGATTTGGTAAATGTTTTCTGAATAAGAATAATTTCTTCAGAATTGATATTTTTATTACTATTCAATTTATAAAACTGTTTGATAAATAACTATTTTAACTATATCTGCCAGGTAAGAAAACACTTATTTTCGCATGTTAAGATTTCAGACATAAATACTAAGGAAAAAAAAAGTGTGCTCATAATAGATATTCCACTGTCGAAATATTATTTGCATATTCTCTTGAGGTTGAAAGAAGCATGGAATGAAGTATTGTGATATTTACGAATGGACTTCAAATGAAAATATTACCAATGAACTGAAAGAAGAATATAAAAATCACCTCCTAAATGAAATTTTTTACTAAAATAAAACTTCCGATGTATTTATAAATAAATTTTTGAAAACATTTACTTTTAACTTATATAGTAATAGTAATAATTTAAATTTTAATAGCTTATATAGAGTGCATTATAATGCATGTGAATTTATTAATTATATGTATATGTGATCAGAATTTTTTTAAAAAAAAAGGAAGAACTTTAGCAAAAAGAATTTCTGTAATTTAAGAAAAGTATTTGAACAGAATTATAAAGATTTAAATGAGCGCTAATGACAAAGGGAACAGAGATTTCAAAAATTATATCGAATCATTTGCTTTAATACTTTCCATACTTTCACAGGCTGTATATATACATATGCATATATTTAGAATAGTAATATTCATATTTCCATTTAAAGTAATCTTAATCGTAATGATTTACAACGCAAAAATTTATACAGAAAATAATTACGTAATTAATATGTAAAGAATTTATTAATTTTTGTTTAGATGATGACTACCTTATATACTAAATCTTTTACATGGATCTGAAATAAGTTCAGTATTAATGATCTATTTCAAGATTTTTTTTATAGATTTCCATATCTCTAATCTCTATATTCTCTCATTTTGGTTCGTTAGATGCTGCCACTGGTTATTTTATTTCTTAACTTTCAGCACCTTTTCTTTTGATTATATCCTTCTTTGCAATAAACATTTTAAAAGATTTTCTATACGTTTTTCATTTTTTTTTCGTTAAATTTAAAGTAATTTTAACAATTTTTCTTTAAGTACGTTTCTATTAAAATAATTTTGTAGATTCTAGTTAAAGTTTTCACTTAATCTGTTATTGTTGATATATTTTAATAAATTCATTTCCTTGGATTTTTGATTGTTTTTTTTTTCTTATAGAATGTAAATTAATATCGCATTGGGTTTATTATGTACAGAAAGAAAGTTATTTTCCATACACTATTTTATCTTCTTTTCAACATAATGATATAAGCAAATTTAGAAGAATGTTGACTAGCTTTAATGCATTATTATCGCTACCATAGTAACTTTTAACCCTTAGAGGTGGTTAATGTTTGGTCAATTTACTTTGAAAATCTTGTCATACTTCTGTTCAGAGTTAAGTCTTAAAGTTATAACAAGTTTTTGCCGACATACTTTCTATGAATGTGAAGCTATTTATAGAAATATAGAGACTATTCAAACAACATTTTGGATAGAACGAGGAGGGTCTGTTCTTTGTCTACTTGGCTCTCCAGATTTGACATGAAGAAATTTCTTCTTCTGGGGCCCCATTGAAATCATGGTGTACAAAGATACCTTTGTGTCTAATTTACATCTGGTGGCCAGATTGTCAGTTGCTGTTGGAAAAGTGCGGGGTATGCCTGGCATTTTAACATGTACATCAGTTAATACAAGGCGCCACTGAGGATATATTATTAATGTTGATATTCGCACTTTCGTGCACACATTCCAAAAAGTTTAATGATTAAATTGCTTCTTTCCTTTGTCTTTACGTGTCTCTATTCTTTTATTTGTTAATAATACTTTTTCATGCTAGCATTAACAAGCAACATTTCCTTACCCTCATTCTTATACTTAATCTGTTTATTTCAGTTCCCTCTAACTGTTTTAACATTTTTGAAACATCCAATATATATATATCACCATGGAAAATTTACATATTTGTTAACTATGATGAAATTTTTGGGGTTAAAAAAACAAAGAGGCTTGATTTTGATCATATTATTTATGTTGAACATCAGGGGGTTGTTTGAATATGCTCCTTGTGCAAGTGCTTAACCCGCGGTCACTCGCGCCTGTTTTTGCTACCTTCGTTACTCGCGGGGTGTAGAGAACACCCCAAACTTTTAACACGTGTATTTAATTATAAAAATAAAAATTAAGTCATTATGATACATATTTATAAAGTACAAAATGTGTTTTGTATTATACAAATAAAATTATTTAATTTATTGCACACAAATGAGACTAACATTAATTTAAAATAAACATACAAAATTTTCATTTTAAAACACATAATTTTATATTTTTCATAAGCCAGTAAAACGTATATGCCAGTAATAAATATACTTTATAATTAATTAGATAATGATAGAAAGTAGAAAAATAATATTTTAATCATTTTCCAAACTTTCAGAGCAGACTGTATACAAATGCTCAACTTCTCGCGGGAGTTCTCAGCCCTCCAGATAAACTTTTCAAGGTCATTACATTCCAATCGTTCCTTAAAGAGGGATTGCATCACGCCTGAAGGTTAAATGGCCTAAAATGTGCAGCTACAGAAAAAATCGTGGTTCTGCACATTATTTTTAGAAATCTGGGAGGATTTTCTTGTTGCTGGGGTGTACAGAACACCCCGCGCGAGTGATCGCGGGTTAAATACAATACAAGAAATTACTGAAGCTGAGCCTCTTTGCGAACTGGACCTCGGAGTGTTTCTGTAGCCCATACCTAGATTATGTTTGTGACCTGGATATGAGGAGCCTTGATTGGAGAGAGGATCTCGTGATTGGTGTAGAGGAAAGATGCCAATCTGCTTGACTCTGGTGATTGCATTCGAAGCATCCAAAATGGTAAAAAGGGAATCATTGAAATATCAAGTTTTTATATTCACGGATGAACAGTGAAAAAAATATAAAAGTGCAGTTTCGTGTTAAAGCGAAGGGAATGATTAGTTATTTATAGAAATGACGTCATTGTTTAGAGAATACTGAAATCCGGTTAGTAAGGCACGTGAAAACAATCAATGATCTTGTATTTCCTTGAATCACCTATAAATCTATTAAAAATTCAAGGTTTAAGGAATTGGTAATAGATATACTAACATAATGTTTTTAATGTTTAAGGAAAACGATAAATTAAGACATTTTTCGATATAGGGTATTAGGATTTATGAATTAATGTTATAAATAAAGAAAAAAAGTCGAATTTTGAGTGGATATCAACTGAAGTTATTATATATATATATGTAATTACTTCAATATCTTTCCTTACACTGAGAGAAATATTGTTCATGATAAAATAATTTAAAAGATTTAGAGCTTAAAACTGCTCTGGCTTAGCTGTACTGTCTGTTTGCTTTAGAAGAAAAAAAATCTCCCCAGATAAATCTTTCAAGAAATAAATTTTATCTTATTATTTCTTTTGTGATATTCTCTTATTTACTTACACTCAGTACTTACTTTCTTTGATTATTTATACTCAGAACTCTGTAAATATGCAAATATTCTAATTAGACTTTAAAATTTTAAGTTGTTGATTATGATGTTAATATTTATCTTTAGGTATTGTAATGTTTGCGTATTTATACATTAAAGATAATGTTTACCTTTGAAGTATATCTTATGTAATTTAATTATAAAGTAAAGGAATTTCCACGTTTTAAAATTATGTCTAGAAAAAAAAGACACGTGGATTAATATCTGCTTATAAATTATACATGGTTTGTAAATATAAATACGTAGATTTATACCGTAATCTCACATGGGAAGTTATATACTTTTTGAAGAACTGTCTTTAATTTTTATCCATGAGTTACATTTCGCAAATTATATTACCACTGAATAAAAAAGATGTTTACTTCGAATATTAGAAAATTAAATTAACAATTGCTATTCAGATGCAGAATTTTTCAGTAATTATAGCTATGCTATGTTTGGTCTACCTTTATAATATTTCAGATAGGAAATAATAGACTTAAAAAATTAAACATGAGTAGAGAAAATTCAGAATTAAAGCATTGAATATTTGTTTCAAATTTAAAAAAAAAAATAATATTATCTTTATTATTACTCTTATTGTCGAAAGCAATTTTTCAAATATAAATACGCAGTTTATTTATTTGCTATTTAATTGTTTGCTGTATCTTTATTTTAGGTATACTCTACTTTAATATTTTGCATGCATTATCTGTTTTCTGCTTTCAATTAAATTTAAAAAAAAACCTTAACTGATAGAATTATTAAACATTTGAAAATAATAGAAATCTTTTAGTTAGGAAATTTTTCATATTTTCCTTTCAAAATTATAAAAAAAATTATAATTTTATAAAAAATGTTCTAATTGGTATTAAGTACTGTATAATTAGTATTATTTAAACAACGTTTTGGCCATGATAGCTCAGTGGTCTAGGTGTCGTGACCTTAAAGTCGCAGGTGAAGTTTTGGACTGCAAATTAACAGACATTGTTCTGAAGATAACTAAACTTATTTTAGTTCAGTCAATTTAATATCAAACAAGATTATAAACCGAGGGAGCAATCAAATTAATTGGGTACCTTAAACTCCTATTGCAAATCGATGCGACATGATTCGACGAACGAGCTTTCGTCAGATCTTTCCAAGGTCAACCACATTACAGTCTAAGGCTTCTTCTTTCTTTCACCAAGGCTTCTAAAAGTCACTTCGTTTATCTCAGTTTAATAATGGCGTAATGACTAATTCTAACACTCAAATTGCTAGACTTTAAATAGCAATAAAATCCTCTCTACGGGAAGATGGTTTTAAACTCAAACAACAGTTGAAGAATTATTTTCACCCAATAGGATCAGTAGAAGGGCGTGGATAGGACCCGTCAAAAAAGCAACGGACTCGTGACCGGCGTGTCATGAGTTCGAGTCTAGTGCCGCTGAAGACCGGCCTTGAAGAAGGGACCGATGATCATTAAATACGTCAAAGCTCAAACTTCCTCTCGTTGGTGTGGTGCGGAAGTTAGGAGATAGGGCAGCTCAAGTGTTGTCCTCGTCAATTGACCGTGTTTCAAAATTACAAGGTTTGCCGGTAAAAGCGCTCGAGTAGCTGAACAGTGTGACGCTCTAATGCTCACTCACTCATAAAAACTACTGTCATTTCCGTATTTCTTGCAATTTTAGAGACAGTAAATGCTTTCTTGAAATAATATTTTGTTTCAACAATTATTATTGCTAGAAATAACGAAGGAAAATTATGATACAGAAGCATTTTATTAGTAGCATATGTTATATAATACTAGAGATTTTTAAATTTCCTTTTCAAAATTGTTTTCGCTTTATTTTTTATAGCAGTAGTATAAAATAAAGGGCATATATATAATGAAATCATTTCAGTAAAATTTAAAAGCATTCACCAAAGAGTAGATATTTTGCTCTCAAATTATTGATAAAAAGGAAAAGAAATCATACATTATATTTGAGTTCGTTACTGTTTGATGATTGAAAAATTGCTTCATTTTTACTTTTGCTACATTTTTAAAAATTAAAGCCGTTAATAATATATATGGTGCATAAAAATATTTTTTTATGTTCGATGAAATGCTACGGTAGTCAAGCACAATTGATGGTCAACATATTATAAGCGATATTTCAGTCGAATTATGCGTTGAAATCGTGCGTTTTCGAACTACTCGTTTTGCACAACAGTAGGTGTTTTTATGCCAAAATTACTAAAGCTGGCGCTATGTAAAAGTGAATGGGAGGTGAGCTCAGGTATTATCTTAGATGTATCAGGTTTCATCTTCAAAAGCCATCGTATTGCTCTGAGTATTTCATTATTAAACAATCAATCAGTTAATTAATTCACAGGTATGATATATGTCGAAAAATGTAAATGCATTTTTTTTTTTGCTTTCCACAAAATGCAAGCTGAAATAAAAAATAACTGACTCGTTATGCAGCTTATTAATAACATTTTTTATTTGTTAGTGTTTGTTCTCTTACACAAAAAAGCTTTTTGCTGTCAAACTAATTATAATTTACAATAGAAATTTCAGAAATTTATTTTCAATTCATTTATCACACACATTTACCTTTTAAGAGAGAATGAATCTTTTAAACTAGATAATTCATTTTAAACTATCACACATTTTGAATTTATCACATTTTAAAGGAATTTGTGTTTTAAATGTATTATAAATATTTTATCTCCCTCACATATTTAAATGATTAAAGCCTCCCTTGTTCTTCAGAATTTGGAAAATTAAATTCCCATTTTTAAATTTGACTTTATAAAATTAGTAAATTAATTTTCTCACTGTGCTACCTTACCTTCTTTTCTAAAGCTTTTTGAGATAAATTTACAACACCATTAGAGAATATTGGTATTTTTGAAGTTAACAATATATAATGGGGGGGTTCTCGAAGCATACACATAATTTTTTTTCTTTTTTAAAATTTCCTAAAATAAAATTAAAAATGTTTTAGATCTTTACATTAATGACCAAAAAGAGTGCTTAAAACTTCTCGAAAGTTACATACATCTCTTGCAATGTTAATGGTCAATTCAGGAATTGAGTATTATCTCAAAAGTAACAAAACAAAAACTTCTTGTAAACTCATGTATTCTGTTCAATTTCTTTAAAAATATTCTTAATAAGTAAAATAATTTTTTTAAATTTGTTTTTGAAATAATTTGAGAGATAAAATCACCTCTTCTAATTTCTTATTCGTTAACATATCTGAGCTAGAATTTAAAGAGATTCTTAAAAATCATTTTAAGTAAAAGCATTTTACAAAATTTTGTTAAGCTATGCGTAATTTTTATAGCTATGATACCCAGAGTTAAAAATCATCTTTATTTAACACATAGAAGTTTGCTTTTCTAAATTGTATAGTATGACAATCTAACATCTGTATCAAATGAGGATTTATAGTAAATAAATAAATTTTTGAAATTATTTAACTTACGAAGCATTATTTTAAGAAATAATTTAATTTTCAATTGCTTTAAAAACTCAGATTTTGTTTCATTACAAACAAACACTTGACCTGAATTTCTATATACAAATTACGTTTGGAACCAATGATCATTTTATTTTTTTGAGAAAACTTCCAGATTTGCTGTGGATTCTGTTTAAATAAATATATGGTTAAATATATATAATAATTGGTTAAATATGTATAATAATTTACAACTGCTTATTCATGAAATAAATCCAAATTATTGAATTTCTGTTGTTAAGAAAGGCGCCTTTCTTTAACATTTTAATAATGCTCATTTCAATATATTAGAATATATGTTTTGTTAGCTTAAAACATAAATACAGTTTCAGTAGTTTTACTTAAACAATTTGTAAAATGACCACACACAAATTAACTTAATTTATTATTTCTTATATTGATTCTTTTAGAATCTTATTTTATAGGGAAAGCCATTTTATCAAAAACATGATAACATACTTCTTAAAATATTATCTTATCTGATAGAATATTTGTACAAAAAAATAATTTCATGGGAAAAACATTTAAAATTTTCTAGCATTTAGAGTTCGAATTGCATTAAATAACTGTTTCATATCTTTTAAATATACCATTCTTTAAATGTAGAATTAATATTTATTCTAATCTGTATCCCCTCGTTATTTAGACTCTTCCATATTAACAGTAAAGAGACTTTCGCGCCCTCTAGCGTACAGAACAATCTTCAGTGATGGCCAAGTTTCGGAACTGTAAGGACATAATGAGCATGCGCTCCGATCCCTTTCAATTCT
>BMAV01018284.1:145442-170247 GCA_019973955.1 Trichonephila inaurata madagascariensis | reverse complement strand
TCTTTTAATGATTTATAGCATTTTGACAACTTCTGATTCTGAAATTAATTTAAATTTATTGTTGTAATAAAAAATTAGTCATATTTTTATATCTATTGAGAAAAATATCTAATACATGAATTATGTTAAATGTATTTTTGAAGAGATATTGATACCATTTTTTTTGGTTTGTTGGGGTAAGTAAAATAGCAAACAATATATATATAACGTAAAACCTTTTCTTAGGACCATGGAGAATAAAACAAATAGGGAATATACAAATTTAAAAAGCCTAATGAAAAGTAAAATAATTATTCCTTGAAAAACAAAAAATATTTGACATTGTTTTAAAAAGATCAATCTTGCCTAATTCATATTATTTGTAATGGTTTTTCATCAGACTTTTTCCAAGAATTTCTGAAAGTAATTTCTCTTTCCACATGCTCATTTCTTCAGGGTTTTAAATGTGAGTTTTTTGTCATCTTTATCTACAAACCCGCAAAAAAATTACTTATTCATTAGATATTTTTGGAAATCGTTTTATACACTTCTGAACTTAAATTTTCCAAATAACAAATCACAATTGAATTTGAGCAATAATTTGTGCTAAAATATAAAGTTACCCTTATATATATACACCTTTTTTTGTCAGTTGATACACACTGATGAGCCAACTCCAAATTTTCAAGTGATCTCTTCTGGATGATGTATAAAAGAACGTGAATAAAACTTGGAATTGTATTTAACTGCTGTTGGAGAATGTTAAAAATCATTCTCGCACTTACTTTCTGGAGTAATGGGAAAAGATGATGATCTAAGCGAATATGATAGAGGGTAGATTGTAATGACCCGAAGATTAGAAACGAGTGTTGTTGACGCCTGGGAAATGACGACTGCGTGTATGACGACTGCGAGTATGACGCTTGCGTGTATGGCGCATGCATGAAGACCCCTGCGTGAGCCACCTGCCAGCCGGATGGTATATTCGGAGAAGCTGAATTACTGACGTGGGTAATAACTGCTATCACATCGAAACCCACAATAACTTATGTTACTTTTTGTTAAGTTTTTTATTAAAATTTTAGTCCAAAGACTTGGTCCGTCAAATTATTTAAACTCGTGACACTCACGAACAAGTGTCTCTGCAACTGCACGAGTGATTGGATGATATTATTACTATTCATTCAAAGTGGATAGATGACTGTTAAATCAGCAATATACACCAAGCTATTGGATGTAACAGTGTGATCAAAGCAAAAGGGCGCAGGAGACTGTAATGCTTGGTAAATAAAGTTGGTGCCAGACAATAGTCAATCGGCAGCCAAACATACTGCAGGTCCAATTTAAAGTGTTTTGAAACACACAGATCAGAGGACATTGTAGGATATGGGACTGCACAGCAAACGTCCCACTCATGTGCCTCTGTTGATTAAAGCTCTTTGTCAATTACGCTTACAGTGAACCTGGGAACATAGATACTGAACCATGGATTTGAGGAAGAGTTGCCTAGTCAGAGGAATTATAATTTCTCATTCATCACGTTGTAATGCCTCTATCCGCGAACTTTTCATTAATCCTCTTAGGGTAAAATTATTCTTTCTAACAGTAAGTTCTGTTGAAAATGTTCTATTTAAGCTTTGACATTTCGGTACGCGAAGTTAGTCTATGGTTAGTCGATGGATGGTTGATAGTTGATAATTGTAGATGAAAAGTGATAAAATTGTGATTGAGATTTACGACCGGAGGTCTCATATTTAAGTAAAATAATTACAGAGAATTGATGCGTAGGAGTCAAGAGTGCTCCAAGAGTATGTTAAATAAATTTAATTATATGATAGTAGCCTTAAGCCATGCAATTGCTCTTACAGTTATTTACTTGGTGCATATCCTACTGTTAGTTGTGTTGATTAGGTCAAAGGGGCAAATAAAATTACAGTTAAAACTTACTATGGCTGATTTTTACTCCAAATCTTAAACACCATCAACCTCTAGTAGGTTGTTACAACGTCGTGTCAGAGTGCGAGTTGTCTCTTCCATACGAATAGTTACTTTCTCCATATTAACCAGGTCCTAAACTGGTTGTTGGTGGAGCTAAAATATGTGATGGGGAACGTTATCAAGGGTGGCTTTGGGATTATTATCTGTGGTAGAATAAACTGGGAAAGCTGCAGACTACTTGAACTTAATTGGGGATTAGTTGCCTCTTACATGACGTACTTCTTTTCAAATGGAAATTATAATCTTCTCGAATGACAATGACCCATGTTATAGGGCTTGGATTGTGTAAGAGTAGTTCGAGGAACATATTGAAGAGTTACAGTTAATCCCCTGGTCTACTAACTCACCGGATATTAATCTGATAGAGCACATTTTGGCTTTTATAAAAAGGTAGTTCAGAGATACAACATCACCATTTCGGAATATCTCGAATTTGCGTGATAGCTGTTTAAAAAATTGGTACAGTTTGTCTCCAGACATCTAACAAGAACTTGTGGCATCCATGCCAATGTGAGTTACATCTGTTTTGTAAGGTAAAGGTGGCGCAATGCATTACTGAGACGTTGGTCATAATATTTTAGCTCTTCAGTGTATATGTTCAAATAAAAATTGTAATGTGTAATCATTTCGGGAAATGTTTTGAAATAGGTTGTAATCATTTTTTTACTTTTGTAAATAAAAAAAAGCCTATTTTTAATGTGTTTAAAACCTGAGTACATTTAGAGTTTTATTCTTCAGAAATAATTATCAGTATTAGAAAAAATCCCAAGAAAATGTTAGTATAATAAAATTAAGGAGTTCCTTAATCACTTTTCAAAAGATCTATATTTTACCTTATTCTAAACTGATTTATTAAGCAAATCCTCTTTCATGTGAATTTTTTAAATCATTTATAAATTACTCTAGAGAAAGTTCGATTGGTATTTCTGTATAAAATTATAAACTTCATACCCTAGTTTAGCAATTTGAGAATAATCATAAACGAAAATTGACAAATATAGTATTTAAATTGCTTCTGCTCTTGTTTTAATAAAAATTTTCCTGATAGTATATTTAACCCCTTCCGAGGACAGGCTACGAATTTCACCCCTCAGTACCACCGTCTTCCCTATAGGCGCGAGTTGTTACAGGGTATATAGGAGGGGGGGAGGGAGGAGAGAAAAGGCGTGTTTTCAACCTAAAAATTGTTTAATTTCATTTTCAAAAAGAAAAGGTTTAAATAATAAAATGAAGTTTATTAGCGAGATTCATAACGGATATTTTTACTTGCACAAACTACACATTTTTGCATCTCACTTTTCTTAGAAGACGCAAATGGCATTGAAAAGCAGCTTTCCCTTGTTCCTGGAATATACCCTTTCAATTTCCTTCCCCACATCTCCAAAATAAGTAAATTCCTTAGAAGCACTGTCAATGTCATTTTATTGTATTGAAAAGCCGCAGGACTATTTTTAAAGAGATTAAGACAGTACAAAAGTCGTCCTTTGGAAGGACGAGAATACACTTCCAGGTCACTAATGCCGGGATGCTGGTGGTCTGCGACGCCGGGTTCTATTAATGTATCCGACTACGTTCGGAACGGTGATTTTAAAAAGGCGCATAAATGGATAATTTTCATGATATTTAGTGTCGCTTGAATTAGAATACATGTATAAAATTGTTTTAAGGACATTTTGGCAAAAAAAAATATTTAAATACAATATTTCGGCAAAAAATTAACTTAGAATAACCTTTTTTCAAAATGTTCTCCTTTTGTGAAAAATGCTTCTATTATAATAATATTTTGCCTGTATATAGCTCAAACCACTTTACAGAGGTTCAACTATGATTTTTGAACAATTCACATTATTTTCAGAGTTACAACCATTTGAAATAATTATCGGCGTATTTTCTTAAAATTTCTCCCCTCTGTTGTCGTAAAGCATGGATAAACTCACTTCTAAGTTATATATTTCAAAAATTCTAGTTGAACCTCTGTACAGAGGTCTAAGCTATATACAGCAAAATATTATTATAATAGAAGCATTTTTCACAAAAGGAGAATATTTTGAAAATGTATCATTCTATGTTCATTTTTTGTCAAAATATTTTACTTAAATAATTTTTTATAGTAATACTATGCTTAAAATAAGTTTATACACATTTTCTAATCTAAGTGACACTAAACATCACAAATATTATCCATTTGTACGCTTTTGCAAAATCACGATTCCGAACGTAGTCGGATACCTTAAGAATAGCTCTGTTGAGTTCGCTGCTAATGCCGGCGATGCTGCTGATCAACAAGTTGGTAAATGCTGGGGCGAAGGGCTGGTAAATATGCTGGAGAGACTGTTGGAATACAGAAGCTTGTAACAAGTTTCTGTGAGTCAGCGTTGGTGTCTGCTTTTTTTTCTAGCGATCCGAGAGTTTCTTTAAAGGTGGACTACGTCCCACCCATTAAAGTGACACGTGATGTACAATCAGTTCTGTTTGGACGTATTCGGGAAATTCTGTTGGGAAAGGGGACTATTGGTCCAAGTCCCCCTTCACGCGGTATACTTTGAATCCGGCTGCTGGCTTGGAGCTGCACTGGCCACCTTACTGTCGGTGAAATCAAGGAAGGGCAGAGGCCCTTAGAACATCAGCATCAGCTTGGGATACTTTCCCACTTGAAACTGGTTAATCGTTGAGACAGCATTCGTTCCCAACGGGCAATTGGTCCTTTAAGGTATCCGACTACGTTCGAAACCGTGATTTTGCAAAAGCGTGTAAATGGATAATATTTATGATATTTTGTGTCAATTAGATTAGAATACATGTATAAAATTGTTTTAAGGACATTACGACAAAAAAAATTATTTAAGTACAATATTTTGGCAAAAAATTAACTTAGAAAAACCTTTTTTCCAAATGTTCTCCTTTTGTAAAAAATGCTTCTTTTGTATTAATATTTTGCCTGTATATAGCTCAGACCTCTATACAGAGGCTCAACTAGAATTTTTGAAATGCATCACTCGGAAGTCGGTTTATCCATGTTTTACGAAAACAGAAGGGGAAAATTTTAAGAAAATACGCCGATAATTATTTCAAACGGTTGTAACTCTGAAAAGAATTTGAATTTTCCAAAAATCATAGTTGAGCCTCTGAACAAAGGTCTGAGCTATATACAGGCAAAATATTATTATAATAGAAGCATTTTTTACAAAAGGAGAACATTTGGAAAAAAGGTTATTCTAAGTTCATTTTTTGCCAAAATATTGTATTTAAATAATTATTTTTTGTCATAATGTCCTTAAAACAATTTTATACATGTATTCTAATCTAAGTGACACTAAATATCATGAAGATTATACATTTATGCGATTTTTTAAAATCATGGTTCCGAACGTAGTCGGATACCTTAATGAAGACCGCCGCAAATTTTATAAGCATTTGATTGCAAATATCTTAACAAAAAAAATCACCTGAGAAGTGAAAAATGTATTCATAAATTAGATTAAGTACAAGATAATAGATAAATTAAATTAATCATATAAACAAAAAATTATAGATAGAGAATTAAAGCGCTATAGATAAATACAGCAAAAAAAATACTTAAGTATAATCTAAGTTATGTGTACGAGGTGTGGCTATTAAAAAACAGGACTGACGCTGCTCTAGAAAAAGTAAGCATGCACCAAATATCGGCAACTGACAGTGATTAGAATTAAGCCTTCTGTTTCGAATGCAGAGCCTCTCCTTTCTGTAAAAAACTCCGTTTAGTCGTAGTCTTCATTCACACTTGAGTTTTTGTTTTGTTTTGTTTCAACGGAAAATAATAAGAGTAACAATGTAGCAATGAACTAATGTAAAATTTCCCATAAAAGTTCTAAACACCACTACTGAAACTTATAATTAATCAAAAGAAGTGTATGACAATGAAAGTTTATTGCGTACAGTGTTTTTTTAAAAGGGCAGAGGTGTCATTTAAAATGATTCATGTCTGGATCGACCTTCCAAGTCAAACTTGGAAGGCAGTATAAAAAAAATCTGTAATCTGGCTCGATCTAACAATTGGTTGAGTATCCGTGCAATTCCTGATACTGAAAAGGAGACAAAGTGTCCGTATAAGAAAGTGTACATAAAAATTTTGGCATGCAAAAAGTATGGGTCAAACTGATGCCTACATTTTACACGTCTGAACTAGAAGCTTGCAAAAAATCTTTGCCCTGACACTTCACAATGCCATTGAACATAACTCAAACTTATTAAGAAGGATGATAACATGTGACGAATTAAGGTTTTTCACTTATGATCCTGAAACGAAGGGCGAGCCCATGCACTGGAAGAACCATCTTCACCGAGAGTCAAAAATGTTCAAATGAGCAAATTGAAATTCAAAGCAATGATAATTATTTCTCACGATAATCATGGGATTGTGTACCTTCACTGGTTTCTTGAAGATCAAACTATTAATCATCTTTATTACCTTCACACTCTACTCCATGATAGAATAAGGAAAAAATGACCCGGATTGGGGAAGGGCAAGTCATTGGGCTCCCCACCAAGATAATGCGCCGCCTCATTCCACATTGTCTGTCTAGAAGTTCCTTCCCCATTGTTAGAGCATCCGTTTTATTCGCCGGATCTTGCTCCATGCGACTTCTATCTGTTTCCTAAGGTGAAGTCTGCATTAAAATGAACAAGTTTTGAGTCCGTTTGAGGCTGTGAAAGAGAAAGTGGCTTGCGTCCAAAATGAGCGAACGCTAGAAGTCTTCCAGCACTGTTTCAAACAATGGAAGATTCGCGTGGAACGTTATAAGGAATGAAGAGAGGCATACGCTTATATTGAAGGTGATAGTAAGTAAACATCGCCTCGTTATCTGATTGTCACACCTAATATTTATAAGCAATGTTAATACATCTTTTTTTTATTGAAGTAAAAAAGGAATTGTTAAATAAAAATATTTTAATAAGGAAAACAAAAGAAAAATCTAGAGATAGACTTAATGCCTGACGTGGCTGATCACTTTTTTTAATTAAAAATAAGAAAATTTCTTTGCTGTTACACTAACTTTGAATTTTTAAGTTTCGTAAACTTAAAACAGAGAGAGATTTAAATTATTTTAAGTAATTTATAATAAACAAAATTGAACATAATTTTGCGCAGAGCATTAACATTTAAAAAAAATTAAAGATAATCATTTGTCAAGATAGATTAAATGCAGAAAACAGGAAAGATTTATCGCTGGTTTAATTGTTTATTGTTCCTTCTCTTTCAATTTACAAATGAAACTTTTCCTCAAGATTGTGAACTCACTTCACTAAAAGCGTAAAACACTTCGTAAAATTGAATTACATTTCTCTAACTACAAAACTCTTCTTAGTGAAGTTTTCCTCATGCATTAGATCGGACAAACAGAAATTGCTTTTCTAGGAAGAATATATCCAAGTAATCCTCAACGTGCACTTTAATTTGCGTAAAGATAATTTACCTCTTTTACAACAAACTTAAATGAAAAGTGCACAGTTAGCAAATAAATGTAACCATTGAAAACTTAAGATTTTGTTATAAGAGGGAAAATTTAACTTAAACTGCCTGGTTACCTTTAGATTTGTTTCAATTGAATTGCACTTTTATGTTTATATATTATATAAATGTGTAAAACTGATAAAAATTTTATAAAACATACATTTTTTAATTATGTTTCAGTACTATTTTAAAACAGTAACTAATTTAATTTAGATGTTACAATATTTATATTTTTTTCAATGTAGAGTTCACACAAAATGAGAATCAATGTTATAACAAATAAGATATTTAAAAATGTAAAAAATTATGCTTTGCTCTATTAAAGTAAATTCTTAAACCATCTAATTGTGTTTATAAATATAGCTGCAGACATACACTTCAAACAGAAAAGTCTATATGATGAACTTTGCGTTTTGAAGGAATATTTATTTTGGATTTGAACACACACTTTGTCAATAAAGATTTCTGGAATTTTTGAAAGCGATAATGTAACCATAAATATTTTCCATATAATGATTTAGTTCATGCCTTCCATCCATTATATTTTTTTACCATTATCTTCTATAAAGAGTATATTGTTATATGTTGTGTAAGTAAAGATTCATGAATTGTTTCACAGAACCTGCAAATTTTTCGGATATTTTATTTATAAATGTTGCAAATACACCCCATACTGTCTCGAAAACAATTTTCTGTTAAGAAAAATAGATTACTTTGAATGAAATGCTGATTATTTTATTGGTACGTATAAATGAAAATAAATCAGCATTTCTAATCACATAAATGATAAAATAATTTTCATAATCTGATTATTTTCTTCAAATAATTTTAACATGAAAACTTTGTTTTCCCTAAGTGGCTGCATATTGGAAACTAAGCCTTTGCAAAAGCGTCAAGTTCTCTAAATGTGAGTCATTTCATGGTGGCACCATCTATTAGCGCTAACAAATTTAGACGCTTGAATTAATTTTAATTTCAGCTGTCGTCGGATGCTGAATATTACCGCAATTTAGTTTTGTCGAGAGTACCAGAGCCAAATTGATACTCAAGAGATCTTTTACATGCCACGTAATCATATGACGTACGTGCATACGATTTTTGCATCCAGAAAACTTATCGACTCCTGTCGGGATTTAAACCGTAACCTTAGGCTTACGAAGAGGCCACGCTACCTCTAAGCCACCAGGCCTACAGCGTGGAACAGTGACCAAGGTAAATTAATTTTAAAGAAACTCTTAATTATATAAAGTATTTAGTCAACAGCATATTTTTCTCAGGTAAATTTCCAACATCTACTTACTCTTAAAGGAAGAAATGTTTAAATTTTAATATTTTTTCCCCTTATATATAATTTTCTAAAAATACCAAGAATATATATACATATAAAGTCATACTTAAAGAGGTCTCCACCAACAATTTAAAATTTATTCAGAAGTTCAAAGGTTATAGACAGTTTCAAGAGTCAAATACATCCTCTCAACTTCCAGAGCACCATACCGGCTGGAAAAATTCATCACTTGTACCCTACGATCAACAAGTATCAACTGGAATCTAGAAGCGTCAGCATAGCAAAATTTGCCCTCATGCTTAAGTACCAGCGAAAATTTTCCTCCATCCATGATAATTTTTTACTCTGTGATTTGTGGCGAGAAGATTTAATCTCGTGGGACATTGCTATATTCCGTAGCTAAAGGAAGATTCTTTGTGATGTGACTTAACATATTTATGTACAAAGTATTAAAATGAAAAGTGATCTTTTAGCTTTGGCCCATCTATATCTGCTGTTATAATGCAAACTTAATGCATGTAACGATGCTTTAAGTCTAAAAACTTTGCTATCCAGATAGTTTGCCCTTATGAGCATGCTTATACCAGAATTGACGTACTCACGATACACTTTTGACAGAATGGATCGTGAATAAGGCAACACTACTTTCAAGATAACCGATATTTGTCTGACATCAAAATATGACCAATATCAAACGTATGAAAATTTTTTCCTATTATTAACAACATGTATTAAATTTTACTGTTTCACTTCTCTTTACTCATTATACAAAGTGAAAACTACATTCGTCTTTTACTTTTTCCTAACATTTCTTTCCCCAGGGACGATTTTGCTAAACTCCAGCTGTTTCTAATTTAAGGTATATGCCTACGTTTCTAAATCAATATTTGATTGAAATTCAAATATATTTTTTTGCCATATTGTGTAGGAACAAAAATCGAACAGCCAAAAAGAAAAAAAAATAATAAGACATACGAGAAAGGTGTAGGCTATAAAAGGGGTGAGTTTTAAATATCTAATATTCAGCATTATTTTAGTAAAATAAGAATAAAATTTTTTTCGTTTTTTATGAAGATTGTATTTATTTGTCAAATTTATGTTACGTAAAGCCTGATATCTCAAAAATTTATGAATGCATTTTTTTCATATTTTGTATTCATGTTACTTAAAGTATGAAACGGCAATGAACTAAGGATTCAACTGTAACATAAAGACTTTTTTCATTGTTAATAGTTTATTGTCAAAAACACCATGCATTTTATAAAATTTTCTATGAGCAAATTCGTAATGAGCCATAATTGTTTAATAATTGTAAATAAAAGTTTGAGTTTAGTTCAATATCTTTATAATTGTGTTAAATGTATTGTGTAAAAATAATTTAAATACATGATTTGCTTTGAATTCCATGTAGAATGTTTTGAATTTTTGTATATAATTTTCATCAAATTTTACCTAAAATATCTCATTTTAATACTTTCAAATTGCCATATATTTTCGTGATAGGTGGTTTTCATTAATTTAAGTCATATGGACCAACAATGGTACATAAAATTACCAATCACAGGGCATTTTAGAAAACTTCTGTCCAAACGTAGGCAGATAAATTAACTTATTATACATATATACACTAAATAGAAAAAAAAAATATCCTCACATTTACCAAAGAAGTGGACTTGATAAGTGATGTAATTTGAAGCTTAACCTAAAGCTATAAAACATTAAGTTGGGGCTTGACAAAATATCTACTATTCCTAAGATTTATGGGATTTTTCTCAAAATCCTACCTGGGAATAACCGTTTTTAATCAAATATTATGTTTTAGTTTCATTAATAAAAATAAAAGTTATTAATACACACATCTTGGCTTTACGAAACAAATCTTGAATATTTATTGTAGAAAGAAAGAAACATCTTAATTATATGAAAATACTAGATTGAAGTGCTAAGATTTCAAATAAATTGTATGACTTTAAATAATTTTTTTTTCTTATGTGAACATTTTTAATACTACCATTATATTCTGAGAAATCTGAGAAGCATAGTATTGGATTAGTCGCAGATTTCCTCTAAAGACCTAAAAATCTATTTCACCTGCCTCCATTTTGAAAAATGTCTTTAAAAGTCACTTAATACTGATTATAAGGAATCAAAAAGAATTCAACACGTCATTTTAAAAATAAACTCAAACGCGAATTTGCTTAACATATTTTTAAGAAGCATACTTTTTCTTCCTTTGCAATTTAAACGCATTTTAATCTTGATTTACCTATTTAAATCCCGTTTGTAAATAAAGTAAATTTAAGTGTAATAGCAAAATTCTTTTCGTATTTTATATCAATAATTTTGTATTGAAAAAAAAATACAACAGAATTTGAGTTTTATAAACTTATTTTGGATACCCTAAATAGAAATAAAATATGCGCACAAAATCGGAAGAATTAGTGATACTGTCGATATATTATTTCTCTCAAAAATAATATGGACCATAAAAAAGGAAATATTGGAAAATCATTAATTAAATATATATGATACATATACTCATATTTCTTTTTTGGTAAATTGATATCTCTAATATGTCGAGTAAATTTTTTATTCATAAACATGCATGGCACTACCTTCTGCAATTCCATTTCTAAAAGACATTTGAATTAGCATTCGTGAACCTCTGTAACAGTAAACAACTGAATATATTGAATGAGCTGTTCATCCAATACCGTGAGTGGTAAAAATAAATTAACTTGTTACCATAGCAACATTCTCCAAGACAGGTTGGAAAGTTAATTACCATATCATTTGATGGTTACAGCCGACAATGAAGTTGAATTGATTTCTATGTTCATATATTTAGATATATAGAGCAGATAATTTCCAGTGTATAAGTCAATGGATATACAAATAACAAATAATGTGTCTTATTTTCTTTTTATATTTTTCTATATTCATAATTCAATTGTTTTAGTAAAGGTAAAACAATACATTTCATGTATTTGTGATATTAATAAAAACAAGTAATATAAAAACATTTTTTTTAGTCAATTCATATTTAGATCAACAAAGAAAAATTTTATTTTTTAGCTACTTTTTATTAAATAGTTACAATTAATATATATATGACAGAACCACAGCATCAAGTGGTAATTAATTTTTATTATTTATCATTAAAGTATCGTACTGTCATCCAAAACAGTCGTGTGTATAAAATTTCAGTTCAACTCAATGCTTTAAAACGTGAGAAAAAAAACCTTTTCATGTTTTGACACAAGTAGCCAAAATGATCGCCAAGTCACCAAAAATGATGCCAACGTGGCTGTATTTGTAATTTATATAATTAGTTTTAATCAATTAGTTTTTATTAATTATAATTAAATTATTGTATTGTCATCCAAAATAATTATGTATATAAAATTTCAGCTCAAAGCGATTTAAAATGTATTTAATTAACGATTGAAAATTCCACGAAGATATATATATATATATATATATATATATAGAAAGTGTGAGCTAATAGTAGGAATTGAATAAATTAGTAATATAAAACTAGTTTTTTGCTCAAAGGCACTGACTTATAAAATACAGGATTATTTGTACTTCTCTTCAGGGTTTTGAAGCGCTTCAGTAAACACAAAGACGAATAAAGCGAAAAAAAAAAAACATTTAAAATGATACAGAAGCAATCCAAATTTTATTTACATGTATATACTTGTGTGATACATTGTTTAAAATACATAAATTAATACGATAGTTTGGCTTCTGCTACACTCTTCTCGAAATAGTTCTTTCAACGTTTTTGACAGCACGGGTTACACTTTCCGTGTCATACAAACACTTAGTCTTTTACATAAGACCAAGTTTCTGTACGAAACAAGTACGCATACCTCTTTCTGCCAATAACGTTGACAGTACCTTATTTAGTAGAGAATGACAGGAATAGTGCTATTACATAGGTGTATGTCGTTTAATCAAGGATTCACAAATAGAACATCTGTAAGGTATATAAATAAAACTTGCATTGTTTCTGCACTTTTTTCAAAAGTTTTTTTTTTCTTGCTGTATTTTCGTCTTAGTTTTTTTTACTATAGCGTTTCGAAAACTCGAAGATAATTATGAATAAAACGGTACAATGTTAATAGTATTTTATACATAATCTAATTTTATGTTTAAATAATCTTAGGTTAATAATGTATTTATATTTGTTTATACATAATCTGTTAAATGGGCTAAAATATTTTAATCTATATACACTGCTGTCCACCGTAAATGCAACACCCTGAAGGAAGCATGCAAATAACATGAAATTTACAAGATGCATTAGCGAAGGGGAGATATGCAAATGATTAGAATTTCAAGGCAGACACACATCACGCGCGCCTGTGGCGCCACCTCAAAACGCTATTGAAGGCTTGTAGATTTCGACGATTTCAAGTTCGGCAATTGTGTTTTTCTTGTGGTTTTTTCAAAAAAAAGATCAGATATGTCTCGAAGAAAACAGCGATCAGCTTTTGATCAAGTATCCGAGTTCGACAGAGGAAGGATAGTGGCCTACCGAGATTGTGGATTATCTTTGAGATAAATCGGAAGTCGTGTTGAACGAAACCAAACAACTGTAATGCAGATATGTGACGGTTGGATGCAGGAGGGTACGGCGGACCAACGTGGTCGATCGCATCCACCTCAGTGCACCATTTCACGTGAGTACAGGCAAATTGTAAGCATGAAAGTGACGGATTTCTCAGTCACTTCACGAACCATGGCACAGCACATTGAGTCTGTAACGCATTATTCAGTGTCTGCGCGTACCATTCAATACCGTTTACAGCAGAGTGGTCTGTCCGCAAGGCATCCATTGCTTGGTCTACCCTTGATGCAGAACGACAGACGTGTCCGCCGCCAATGGTGGGATGAAAGAAGGATGTGGGGGGCAGAATCGTATGGAGTTGTCTTTACTGACGAGTCACGCATCTGTCTGCAACACCACGATGGTCGGATTCGAGTCTGGAGATACCGTAGAGAGAGGATGCTGAACAGCTGCGTTATGGTGTGGGGCGGTATTGGATATCAATCTTGCACTTCTCTAGTACGCATTGCCGGTACTTTAAACAGCCAGCGCTACATCTCCGAGGTGTTGGAGCCAGTTGTTCTTCCTTACCTTCAGGGCTTGGCCACAGCCATATTTCAACAGGATAATGCGCGACCACACGTGGCACGCATTGTCCAAAGGTTCTTCGTCTATCACCAGATTGAACTGCTTCCCTGGCCGACTCGCTTTCCGGATCTTTCACCGATAGATACATGTGGTTCATGGTTGCTCAATGATTGACCCAGATTACACCCCCAGTTGCCACACCAGATCAACTTTGGCCACGTGTGGAAGCTATTTGGTCTGCTGTTTCCCAAGATTACATCCAAAATCTCTTTGAATGAATGCCTAGGCGTGAGGCAGCGGTGATCTCCAACAATGGCGGCTACTCTGGCTACTGATTCTGATAGGAACCACACTTCACAGAAATTTATAAATTTAATCATTTGAGACTTAATCAACATGTTATCTACAAAATAAATTTTGTTGTGCTATCTCTTGTCTTTCTTGGTGTTGCATTTACGGTGGCCAGCAGTGTATATAAAGGAGGTAAGCGACTCATTCACTCACTCATCACAATATCTCTGGAACTATTTGACGTATATACTTGAAATTAGGTAGGCGTATTCCTTTCATGGGGTAAAGACCCGTTGAGAAAAGGTTTTGCAAAAATCGACAACCTAAAGGGGGGAGGGGTTAAAGGGCATTTATAAATAAAAAATAATCCCATTTTTGAACTATTAGACAGCAGTCCTGAAATTTGGCAGGCATGAAGCAGACATCAGCTAAGGCAGCGTTTCTGAAACTGTGGGGCACGCCCCCTTGGGGGGCGCGAAAACCTTGCGAGAGAGGCGCCAGCATATTGAAAATAAAAGGTTTAATAAAATAATTTTTTTTGCAATGAAGTAAAACAAGATCCTTCCGAACATAATAAAAAATACACATTTGCACTGATATAATTTATATATATCATCTGGGGTTCATCGAAAATAAAGAATTCCACTTAAAACCCTCATTACCTATCTTTGATCCTATAACCAAATAAAAAAAGACATTTTGTTTGCTTTGCTGTAATTCCACGATGAGAGATTTTATTACTTTTATTTTAACCCCTAAAATATTACTTTTGATTATCATCTATTAGACCTTCAAACTTACTGGTATGTTTCACTCCGTCTCTGTTTCTTTTAGGTAAGTTGTAAATAATATTTTTCTGTTGCTTTTTTCCCTTGTGAATGAGTATTATGATATATGGATAAGCATATTGAGCACTTAGAAGGATTATTTGGCCAAGATGTATTTTTATGAGTATTCTGAAACAGTATTATAATGCATAATGAAAAACGTTTTAAACAAGTATTTTTTAGAACTAACATTGATATTTTTATATTGAATACACTTTTAACATGGGAGCGGTCACATGAGGCGCTGAGTCACCCCATGCGCACGAAATCGTTAATTCTGGGAAAACTGTTTATTCCTTAACAGTAACCTTGACGACATCCTCCTATTAGACAGTCTTAATGGGAATTATATAAAATGAATTTTTCACAAATATGCCTCTTTTTTGAGAGTAGCAAACGTTTTTTTACAATCAAGGTACTTGTTTTGATCGAGTTCCCTGTGCGACCACTTTTGTTCAAAAATATTTTCTATGAACATGCTACACATGACGGGCTCATGCGTCTTTTCTGTAACATAACCTCTGGGTTCTTTGACAGCCAAGATTAATGGCAAATCTTTTACAACCAAAATCCAAGAAGTAAAATGCGATTATGAAATGCAAATAAGATAGCTTTTAAAAGAACAGAAATTTTCAGTAAGCAGTATGGCAATTTAGGGAAGTTATGTTTGGAAGAGATACGAGTATGAATAGACAGCCTATCGTAAAGTTACCAAGATATCGAGCCATTACTACAAGGTGCATACCATTGCACGCGCGCCCAGGTGTTTCTGTACCGTGATAAATTCTTAGTTTGGATTAAGGTAGGACTGATTATTTAATATTAGGACTTGTAATATTATCATAATTGAGAGAAGGCGGATAATATAGTTATTTCGATAAAGTGGTCTGAATTACGCAATTCGGTTTAACTATCGCTGTGTGTTTAGTTTATTAGATTCTCACTTTTATTAAAATTTATCTAAATTATTGGAGATTTAAGTTATATTCTTAATAAAGCCATATTAAGAATTTTAAAATGCCTGATCATTTTGAGAATGCCACACCTCTAATTCATGCTGACAATCAAAGATATGGTCACCATAGAGCAACCATATCACAACTTTTCCCTATGAAAAAATTGTGGTTTTGATTGCAGTGTTGTACGACTTATTATGGTTTATAAATGTAAATGAGCAGAATATAAAAAAATGGGCATCTGTGATCTCTATTGAAGGAAGTTGAAACTGATCAAACAATTGAACAACCAGCTGAAATAATGCATATTAATGAAGATAGAGAAAGTAAATATGAGAAAAGGGATAGATATGAAACGTTTGAGTTGAATTAAAATTTTCAAATGCTGCCTAAAGAACCCTATGAAGAAAACTATGAAGCCATAAATGTAGCACTTCACCTTGTCAAAAAGACACAAGGAAGAAAAAGTTCAAAATGCTATTTGTAGATCTTCAAACGACAGCCAAACTAAAATAACGTGAACAAAATATGACAGTTTTGCTGGAAAATAACGTTCATGCATTGTAAGCGAAAAGTGTCTGTGATTTATGTCCTTTATTAAGGTCAAGCACATTTGGAACATTTTCTTTAGTTTCTTTGGATTTTTTCTCAAATTATCAAAGAAAAATTAAAAAGTTCTTGAAAGTAGGTAAGTATATTTTCTCTTAGTTAAATTATTCACTGGAATTATGATTTTTATCATTAATAGTAATAATAATTATAAAATAAATTATTGTTTAAAAATAAACTAAAAAACATGCTTTTATAGTGAATCGAACTAAAAATTAAGAAAATTAATATATATATATTACTTAAAAGTAACATATACAAAATTTAATACGTATCTTGTTAATTTGTGTACGGTTAATAATTATAATTGTATTGTAGCTTTAGCGCCAAAGTGCATTATTATTGCATTCAATACAATATTTTTTTTGGGGGGGGGGGGGGGGGTGTAAAAAATGATGGTAAAATGGGGTGCCAGTAGTGAAATTTGGAGAACCACTGAGCTAACTGGTTCCGGAACAATAGACGCCCAAGATGGATTACGAGAGATTTTAAAGGCTTTATTGATAAATACTCTATTTTTGAATTATTAGAAATACAGACTTGAAATTTGGCAGGCATGGAGTAGATATCTTTTCATGTTAAGACATGAGCTATATAAAAGGTTTTGCAAAAACAGAACCTCCCAATTGGGGTTGCGAGGGGTTAAAAAGGTGTTATAGATAAGTATACCAGTTTTAAGCTATTACACCCAAAGACTTCAAATTGTTCCTTTCATGAAGTAGAGATCCACTAAGAAAGGGTTTTGCGCAAATTGACACCCAAGGGAGAGGGATGGGGTCCGAGGGTTTAAGTGCCTTTACAGATAAATATTCTGGGTATTGAGCTATTAGACCTACTTATTTAAAATCAGGCTATTATGCTCCTTTCATAGAGTCGAGAATCACTACAAAGAAGTTTTGTATGAAAATTGGCCCTTAAGGCCCTTGTGAGGGGATAAATTGGCGTTATAGACAATTAGACCTACACACTTGAAATTTAGCACATATATTCCCTTCATGGAGTAGAGATCTGTTAACTAGGGGTTTTGCGAAAAATGAACCCCTTGAGTATTGCGAGAGGTTCAAAGATCTTTATAGATAAATATTCCATATTCGAACTAATAGACCTACAGACTTGAAATTTAGCAAGCATTTTCCTTTCATGGAGTAAAGATATTTTAAGTAGAGACTGAGAAAATCGACCCTCAGAGGTTTTACGAGAGTGTTTTATATTTAAAGGTTTCTTTTAAGAACTATTAAATCTACAACATTTAAATTTGGAAAACATGTTACATTTACTGAGCAGCGATGAGCTTAGAAGAATTTTTTCAAAAGTCGACCCACAAGCGGATTACGGGGGCATTATAAATTTAAAAAAATCCCTTTTATCAGATATTAGATCTACAGACTTAAAATTTGGCAAATATGTTTTTTTTTTTATCAGAGATATGCTAAAAGTTAGAGATATGATTTAATTTAATTTAAATTAACTTAATTTAAATTAAGTTACTGAAAACTTCTTCATATCCTTCAATATCTATTGTTTTATTTTTCATTTAACCCGTGCGAAGAATGAGTATACAAGTTAGTTACAATATAATGTGTTTTTTGTATTAATTTCAAATTGTTGATTACTTCACCCCTTATTCCAGATTCAACATAAATGCTGCTTTACTTTTCACTTGAGAAAGAAAACAATCCATGTTAAAAAGGAACAAACATGGCAAAAATTACCAAAAATAAAAATAATTTTATTAATATAAAAATATTATTTGTCTGTCATAATAACCTCCAGCCCTATAAATTTTATTTCTCTCTATCTATCTTTATAAAAGTATTTTTATAATATTTTTATATTTTAGAATGTATAGTAAACATACATCAGTACTTAATTATGAACTAAATTTTAGAGTAGGAAAATATCATGAACGATAAGCTCAATTTCCAGATGAATGAATTCGCCAAGATAGATGACTCTCGCGATAAGTAGGGGGAATGCAAGTATCAACTTTTCAAAGCACATTTATTAATACGAAAAGAAGATTGAAAAATTGTATTTCAGATATAAAGAGAAGCAGTATTTACAAGCGTCATATATCATAACAGGAAGCACAGTTTTTTTAAGTCGCACTTCAATAGTGCCTTTAAGGAAACGAAACAAAATTGCTACGGTTTAGTAGCTAGATGTACAAATGATGAGAGAGATAAGTATAGATCGAAAAAGTTTACTTTTTTGAGTGAAAATGTACCATTTCTTTTCATAGATTGCATTAGATTGATAGCGTTTCAAATGTGGCCCACTTAAGACTCTGAATATGCGTTTTTATTTATTAGATGGATTTGCATATGCTTTGACATTGATAAATCTTTGCTCAAGAACCTGTTTCTCTTTAGAGTAAACATTTAAAAGAGATAAATTTATTAAATTTATCCATACACACAACAATGAATGAAAACAGAATGATAATAGACCTCAAGAATTATATTGACACAAATAATAAAATTTTCTACTATTAAAAAGTTTTTAAATTTAAAAAAGCTTTAAACAATATCTAAGTATTCTTCAGCTAGTTTAATATGCATGGCATTAAGCAAAAGATCAAGTGGAAAAAAATAAACTATTCTTTTGTGTTATACCATAATAATATAGTCGGGAAAATAGTATATCATTAAAAGGTAAAAATAAGACATTTGTTTTGAAACATTAGTTTGATCTACATAATTTTTCATTCTAAGAAAAAGCTTTGTTATGTATAGTTTATCAAATACATTTTTTTTTAAAAAAAATAGTACTATGTAATGTAATGCAGCATATTTAAATTTATTTTACGTTTGCAAAATAAATAATATATTTTGTGATATTATAAATGATGCAATTGATGATTTGTGGAAGGAATATTATGCATTATATTTTTATAAATTGATACACTTGAATAATCACTTTGTTCCTATACCAAGCATTTTGATCTTTTTAAATTATGTTTTTTACTACAGCTAATTTTAAAGTAAGCACACAATTTTTCTTTGAGTATTTATAAAAGAAATATAAATTTCTTTATTTTTTTTTGTATTAAGATTAGTTTTTTTTTATCTCGTGATCTTTATTTCTTGACAACTTTTAGATAAATGTATATTAGTTTATTATATTTTTCAGTACTTTTCGTATTCTTATCTTTATACTACTAAAGAAAAATATAAGAAATAAGTTTTATCTCAAGAAGAGTAGAAAATCTCAATTTTTTTTTCTGAAATCAATATAAAACTTATCATATTAGATTTTGAATTAGAGTTTACTTAGATACTTTAAACGTAAGTAGTACTGATTCCAAACGTATCACACGAAATTATAACCTTTCTAAATTAAACATAGTTTAAATTTGAAGCTAAAACAAGTCACTCAGACTAATCAAATATGTAAATTTTGATAACAATGTAGATTCTCAAAATAAAAGTTAATATAAAATTGAAATTAACACTACAATCCAGAAAAATTAAAACCTCTTATAAAATTCTCATTCTTTTATATAAATAAGAGTGATGAGAAGAGTATTTAAGAAGCAATTATGATAAAGGTGGATTATGAAAATATATATTTCAATACTTTTGCAACTGTGTCGTATATATTTATATATATATATAATACAAAGGGGGTGGAAAATTCACCTTCAGCCTGTTTTGTGTCTTCTTGCCTGCTTCCTGAGATGTCGGAATGCTTTCTGTTGTTTATGTTAAAATGTTTATAAATGAAAAATAGCCAGATTTCTTCCAGTAAAGGACCGCTTCTTCAATAACAACAATAGAACATCAAAGATCTAAAATATGATCGTTAAAGAATTCCTTACACTCGCCACATCCTGTCATTACCATTGTCCGTGATTATTTCATATATTTATATATACTGGTGTCAAAGTTAAACAATATATATATATATATATATATATACATAAAGTCAATTAATACTTTGAATGGATAAATAGAAAGTATTTTATTAAGGACTGAAAATTTGAATAATATATATATATATAATAAACCCTAATTCGCTGGCCTAATTCAGCAACACAGCTTTAGAAATCATAATAGGTCTCCAATTTAATCCAAAGACTTTTTGTATCTACATTTGTTGTGTCTGGTGAATTCCAATTTCTTCCTGTTTTAGCACTGTAGGTTCTAGTACTTCTTCACTTTTATTTTATATATATATATATATATATATGTATATAGAGATGGAGTAAACTAATAGTAGGAATTGAAAAAAGATCATGATTTGTCTGCATTGTCGTAACAATGTACATCCGATTTGGCTGAAAAACAGATAAACAGATTTTCGAGGCCAACTTTTGTCTTTGTTTTAATGTTACATTGTTACAACAATAGAGACAAATCTAAGTTGGTGTCAAAAACCAGTAATTAATTAAATTACATTTTTATTAATGAAATTATATTTGAAAAACTGTATTAACATCAAGTGTCATCCACTACAAGTTTAAAAGAAAATTATTTGAACTTGATTGGATGAATCGAAAGTATTTTATTAACTATTGAAAATTTGAACAAGATAAATATATAAATAAATAAAAATATAGAGAGAGTGAGCTAATAGTAGGAATTGAAAAATATCAAATGTTTCGACAAATATTCGGCTTAATCTATTATGTAAATTTGTTATATTAGATAAACTTGATCGTATGCTGTAAAGCAAAAAAATTTAACAAAAACTAAATAATTAAATAAATAAATAATTAAATAAATAAATAATAAAACAAATAAAATAAAAATAGCATAATAATAGGACACAATAGTACAATCGTATTTTATAAGGACTTACAAGTAAATGAGAGCCACATTTATCTAGACAGAGTGTGATAACTTTATTCACGTCCTTTCTAATAATATGTCCTCTTGGGAAATCTTTGGTCTTTGAAAACTATCTTATTTCCAACGAACTCTCTGAAGAAGAAAACATGATTATTTAAATTAGGTATGCTATATATAGTCTAGGCTTTCAAACTATAAGAGAGAAAATATAGATTACTAGTGGATCAGATATTAATAAAATTGTTAGAGTTACGCAGATATTTCCTAATGAGGTTGATTCATGTGACGTCATAGTCACATGATAGTGAAAGCCACATGAATCTAGCCAATCAATTCAAAAACTCATGTGACGTCATAGTCACACGATAAAAACTATATATTGTGCTTCCAACTAATCAGTTCACGCTCTCCGGTGTTGCCAAGTTTTGCTCTTTGCAGAAATTTTCTCTTAAAAAGTACATATGTATACAGAATGCATTTTATTTAAAAGTATAAGCATAAAATACGACTTTTTTTAATTTAAAAAAATCTTTTTGAAGAAATTTTTTTCCCTAACATTTTAACATCTTTACCCAAATATGAAATTTGAAATTTTATCTGAGTTTTACAAATAGAACAAGTACAATTAGTTTCATGTTTGTTTTGAATTCAATGGAAAACACGTGTTTGTTTTTATTATGTGACTTCATGAATCAAGCCCATTGTTATTATTAAAGTGACAACTGATCACTAAAGATTAATTAGTGCTTAGATAGAAATTAGATTAAAACCTGAAGTAAGTGTATTGGTATTTAAAGTCTTCTCATATTTCACGTATCTCGTTATTTATTCACATATAATTTTGCTTGGACACATCTCTAAATTAAGATTGCTTGGAATTTTGTTGTCGATAGTGTGATAAATAGACTATTTTTGGATATAGCTAGTCATCCTTCCCTTTCTCCCACATCTCTAGGTGAGAATGAGAGAACCTCATATTTCTTACAAGAGTATGTCATAACAGTATATTGCTTGCCTGATAAAAGGTGTGTCCACCTTGTACAGGTATACAAGCACTTGTAACCTTGACCAAGCATCGCAGCGTACTCATAGTGTTAGTGATGCTATTTTTCAATAAATGTGGCAGTAATTCCCATTTTTCCAAAGTAGCCCATTGTAATGCGTAAAGGATTCTTGGAAGTGTTGTCTATATAAAATGGCTTTTTCTAGAGCATCCTGTACGGACTCTATTATTTGAGGTCTGGAGACCTCATTGGCTAAATCATATGGCAAGTATTCACTTCTTCTAGATAACCGTCCACAAGTGAGTCTCTGTGTGGCAGAGTGTAATCTTCCATGAAAACGAGTTAATCGTCCACAGCTCTTCAAAAAAGTCTGATGTGGAGTTTGAGAATTTTATCCTTAAAACGTTCTGTCGTTTGTACCATCAGAGAAATTATGGGGTGGTCCTTAACTGTACAAGGATACCAGTGTCTTCAAAGCGATCGATTTCTCTGATTTTGTAGGATGATAGCATTTCTAAGGTTCTCTCCAGATGAAAATTCATCGAGAATCACTCTATGTACTGAATCCCGAATCTTCACAGAAGGGAACATGCCGCCAATCTTCCTCTATGCTAGAATGATGTTCACGGCTTCAAGATTGAAGGGCCTTTTTATGAAACTACCTAAGAGGAGCACACACCACTGGGTTTTGAACGTAATGTTTTTACTCAACATCTATACATGTTTGGTTTTGAAACCATAATTTTAGACGCAGAAACGAGGTCTTGAGGCAGCTTTATGAAAGTCATACATCTATGGTGTCGTGCATATTATGTAATATATCAATCATCTGCAGGTGTTTTAACTCTTAAGGGACCATACCCAGTCTGATATTGTTGCCATAATCCGATGATCACTAGGCTAGATACTTGGAATTAATGAGAACTATAACTGTTGATCTTCTAGGCGACCAATTGCTCTCCATTGCAATGCATCGTTTAATCGTTTAAGGGGGCATAGTACCTTTAAACGGCAAAAAAATCCATTTTTCAAAAATATTTTTAAAAATTAATACAGACTGTTAGGAGCATTTTAAAACAAACCGCGTAAAATTCGGACCAAAATTGCGGCCATACCAATAAAAAATATCAAACGTCAGCACTAGATTGTCCATTTAAACCCAATGTAAACAAACCATGTTCGTTAGTTTCTGTTTTGAAATCGATGGCGTTATTGAAATTATTTTCTCCCCAGTTGTTGCTAATTTTTAATTTGATCTATTTTTAATTAGATAAGGAAGTTTGCAACTCATCACCGCCCTAATTCCAAGTATTGTTTGTTTACATTTGTATTTCATACTGTTTACTGCTGCTTTATTGAATTTTCTCTCGTTATTCTCGTAATTCGTAAGCTTTTTAAATTTTTGTTGATTGAAGTTTTTTTTGCTTCTTATTAATTACTAAAAAATGTCTAGTAAAGCTCAACGTAGAGGCAGTGACTATCGCCGAAAACGAAAGCGTTTTCATGCGAACCAATACACTCGCAAAGTGTCAGATACGATTGATGTTGACTGCATATCTGCTTCAGCTAAGAAATTGTGCAAAGAAAATTATCTTGACAAGGTTAAAAATTTCAATCAATCTAATGGATATAGATTGATAAACATTGATATTTTATTATCTGAACTATCTAAATATTTAATATGTCCTAACTGCAATACTAAAGCAGTTCTAAAAGAAAAGACTTTGTATGGATTGGTGTCTGAGTTTAATGTTGAATGCTACTCATGCAGCACATTGACCTCTTTTAAAAGTTCCTCAGTTATTGCTTTAAGTAAGGACTATGAAGTAAATACACAAATAATCTATGTTATGCGCACAGTAGGGCTAGGTTTTTGTGGAATAAAGAATTTTTGCCCAGCAATGGATTTGCCACCACCAGTATCACAAAAGTTATACGAAAGGATCCTGCGAAAAATAAATTTGGCGAGTCGTGAAGTAGCAGACGACTCCATGAAAAATGCTGCGAAAGAAGAAGTATCAGCTTCTGGAATTAACGAAATCTGTGTCAGTGGTGACGGTACGTGGAAAACACGTGGATACACTTCACGTATTGGTGTGTGTAGTGTCATTGGAGATGTTACGGGGAAAGTGATTGATGTTGCTGTTCTCTCTTCATATTGTAAAGGATGTGAAAAATGGCGATGTCCAAAATCTGGACATTCATATGAAGAGTGGAAATTGAAACATCAACCACACTGTGTGAAGAACCATATTGGTTCTTCCAGTAAAATGGAAGTAGACGGGATGAAGGAAATATTTCAAAGATCGGTGCCACAACGAAATGTGAAATATACTAATTATATAGGCGATGGGGACACAAAAACCTTCCCAGAGCTTCTAAGGACAATACCATATTCTATTGAAAAAGTTGAATGTGTTGGC
>BMAV01018284.1:108372-145083 GCA_019973955.1 Trichonephila inaurata madagascariensis | reverse complement strand
TGAAATAAAGCCTATAATAGCAGAACTATCTGCACCAAAATTGCTGAAAAAATGTGTGGGGGGTAAAACGCAAAACGCTAATGAGTCGTTCAACTCGACTGTTTGGAAGTACTGCCCCAAAACTTCTGGGTCATCTAAAAATATTGTAGACATAGCAGTAAATGAGGCAATAGTGATGTTTAATGAGGGAATGACGGGACGTATAAGGATAATGAAAGCTCTTGGATTTAAAATAGGACATTTTACTGTTACCTCTGCCTTTAAGGCCAATTATGCACGCATAAAAAATGCCGAAATTAAATCAAGATCATATACATTAGAGGCCCGTAGGGCTAGCAGAATGAGAAAAAAGCCACGAATGAGCGTTTTACAGAACTAGAAGGTCCTACATATGAAGCAGGATCATTTTAAATAGTATGTATTAAGTTTTATTTGAAATATTGAAATGTGAATCTTTAAACTTGATTTTCTTAGTTTCAATTTTTTACACTTTCCCGCAAGATTGTAAGAAAAGTTTTTACTCTAGAGCTACAAAAATTGGTATGCATATTTTAGTCATAGTTCTTTATTCTATATGCCACAATTATGTTTTATGGTTTAATACATTTTGATTTGCAACTGTATAAAAATTGAAATTTTTAAGAAAATTATTTTTTATGAATTTTTTAATTTTAAAAATATTAAAATACAATATATCTTTCAATTAAGTGGTATACAGATTAAAGGTTACATTTAGCTTCAATTTAATGCAAAAATTGAGATTCTAAAGTGTATAATTTAAAAATTATCTTGCGGGAACAGGAGGTAATTAATTTTTTTTTTTAAATTTGGTATATATATTTATCTTTTTTTAAAAAATATTTGTATTTATTAAAGAACAAAATTTTTCTAGTTTTCTTAAAGTTTATACATTGTTATAGATAATATATAAAATTCAGATCAAAATTTTAGCAAAATTTGTTAACTTATGATGAATCGTAACATGTATATGGCAACGAACAATTTTTTTTCTCGCAAGGTGCTATGCCCCCTTAAAAGAGGTCGTGTAGTTATGTTGTCATTTTAACTGTAATTTGGGTGACTAGTATTGTTTCATTAAAAAAAAATTGATAGTTTCAGAAAACTTCCACTTTTCTACATCAAATTCCCCTTCCGTTTTCTTTCTTTTTTTTTCTTTTTTTTTAGGAAAACAACCATTGTCAGAATTAAACAGGCACTAGACTTTTAAATCCAGATTATTTCTTTAATTACAAAATATGACATCATTTTTTAAAAATAATGGTGACAATTATTTCTATTTATTGCAAAAAAAGATTCTTATAACTTCAATTTCGAAAAATTGTGGAGAAAATGCGTATATTAGTCTTTATATTAAATATGTTTTTATATTGCTAAAATATTCCATTTAAAGCAATGGTAAATTTCAAAATGGTAAAAAACAAGCCTTAAGTGCTTATTTAAAAATTCATCAGTTAACTCATAAAGAATATTTTCCATTAGATTTAACACGCTTTAACATAAAAATAAGCGCATTGATGTTTTTTGATGCAAAGTTTTCCTTTTATATTTTCTCACATTTTTCTTCCATTAAAATAAAATACCAGTTGCATAATTAAATCAAGTATGGTAAGATGTATAATAACGTACAGAAATGAAGAACAATCAATAAAAAATAACAAAGATGTAACATGGTTGAAAAAGTATAAAAAGCGAGCATACAGTAGCCAATTAAAGCAATCTCTTACTCTGAAAGGTGGCCATTAAGCGCAAATTCATAGAATGTCTAATAGATGAATGATACATGAAGATTTAGTTGGTTTTCACGCGTTAGGTACTTCAATCACGGTAGCAGCAATTACGCGTCTCGCCTCAATTGCTTAAGAGTTCCCTTATGGCCTCTTAATGAGAGCATTAATAAGTGCTGCGATCCATTGCACTAACGGGTTCTTGAGCGCTGCTCTAATTGAAGATAAGATCGCCCTAAAATTAAGGGTATAAATGAGAAAACAAAAAGGAAAGATGTCATCAATTATACGATGCAAAAAGTCGGCCTAAAATCGAAAAGGCTTGACCATAACATATTGACTCAATCTTAATTAATGTGATTTTGTGTGCCCTTTTCTTCTTAGAGTATTTATTGTAGTTTTAAGGACTCATTTTATTATGTTACTTTTGGAGTAAAATTATTCTGCAATTAAAGATATCCATTTTGATTATAAGGATAGTAATATTGTGAATTCTGTTTATATTTTTTTCTTTCTTTGGAATTAAAATTGTATAAAATATTATTTTTAGTTATTTCAGATAAGAAAAAAACTGTTTAGACATGCCAAAATAATGTATATAGTTTAGAATGATTATATGTGAATCAGTGAATGAAAGTTATATTGACGTTACACTATAATCAAAACGAGGGCTATTGGTGGCATACCTCATAATTTTGAACCTTAAGCAAGTAACGGGGAAGACACCCTTTATCCTAATTACCATACCAACGATAGGACATTGATTTTTGTTAGATTTAACGTGCATCAATCTGCAAGCTCTACACGTTGAGTCTCGAAACCGCAACACACCGACCATGAGTTCGTTACCATAACCACTAGGCTTCTACTGTCGCATGTTTACATATGAAAAACATATCTAAAGTAAAGTATGTAATAATCAGGAATAGTAGCGCATTATACCCAAAAAATAAGCTGTGTTTATATAATGTAAATTTATATTGTATATATGTACCTTAAGATTATATATATATATAATTTGTGATCATACTGAGTTTTTAATTTGACTTTCGGATTTTAGACATTTTTTCTACCTATACAACTATTTTAAAGATGGGTGCGTCATCTTTGGTGTTCAATGGTTCACTTATATTATGCACTTAATTGTTTTAGAATTTTAATATTTTAATGTTATAATATCTTTCAGAATGCGATGGCGAATAGTTTAATTTTTCAAGTTTAATGGTTTAATTTTAATTTTTTAATGTTTAACTTTTTAAGAATTGGATATTTTCCGATTAACTTACTAAGTTGCAATAGGGGGAAGGTTGGCGCCATCAAACTAGTTTAACCCCACTTATCGGTCCTAACTCAAAGGTTGCACTAGTATATTTTATAAATTTTTATTTTATAATTTTTTAATTTTGTTTGAAAACGTTGGAATTTTATCTTTTATATTCGCCATTGATATTTTGAAATGGGATTTAATGTTATAAGATTCATATAATTTCAATTTTTTAATTGATTATTAAGTTGTGATTAAATTTATATATATATATATATATATATATATATATATTCAACATGTTTATTCATTTTAAAATACAATTATAATATTATTTATCTAAATGTATAATAATTATTAAACATTTAAATGCTATAATTTAAAGATCATTTATATAAAAAGAGAAAGTAAAATGTAACTTTATTTTTCAAGGTAAAACAGAGCAAAAGATTTCAATACAAACAATAAAGTAGGAAGTTTTAGGGAATCTCGTTAAAAAAAGATAGCTTATGCTCAATGTTATTTTTCTCACACTGGCCTAAAAGGTAAAAACATCCCAATAGATTTTACATTTGAACGCGGACACATGGACTTTCTTGGAAATGAGTGAGGCCGATTGACTTGCAAAGGCTACAACCGAGCGCAAAATTGACATTACCATTAATATTCCTAAATCACTTTACAAGAAGATTATGAAAGAAAGAATGGTGAAGACTTAGAACCAAGAATATCTTATTTCATATAAAGGGAGCTTAAGAAAGAAATTTTTTCTAACCATTAATGAGAGACTGGCTTGCCATCATTTTTGTACTAATCACAAAATGACCCAATTTTCAATTGGTCATGACAACTTTATAAATATAAAAGCTACTTGAATAAATTTAATTTAGTTCCATCAAATGCTGGTGGTTTTGATATCGGTGGAGAGGAAAATGTAGACATGTGCTCCTTCTGTATTCCAAGTTTGAAAGAGAACGAAAACTCCGAAGACTGGCTTTCTAGAGACTTAATATAAATTGGCCTTCAGCAACTTCTTTTTACCAGAAGTGCTTTTAAAAAGTTCTGTGAATTTGTTGTAAATATTTGTAATCCTTCATAACCTCAAAAGAATTTTTTTCCTTTATCACTTTGTAATGTGTGATTAATACTTATTTCTCTGAGCCCCGTTGGATACTTTGTGGTGCACGAAGATTTTATAACTGTTTTAATTAAAAAAATTTACTTTTTTCAATTTTTTTAGTCATATTGTTTTAATATACATAGTTTAATACATAAATATAGTCATTTGAAATATTTTGTGATGAACACGATAATAAATGTTATCATATCATTGTGATTTCACCATAGGTAATTCGTTATCATAACATTTGCATTCTGAAATTACCTTAAAATCTATTTTTAATTTTATAATAAAAACGTAGCTTGATATTATTTGTTCTATAAATCTATGCATTTATTTCCTTAAAAGAAAAGCAAAAAGTAGATTTTAAAAAATACCTTACTGAAAATCCATTTTTTTTCTTTTTGCTTTTAATCAAGCTAACCATTCTAATAATGTTATTTTATTTATGCACTTTTTTTCATATATGACAGTTATTTTGTAATTATTTTACAAAAAATTCCTGTCATAAAATTTAATTTTAAAAAAAATGAAGTATGCTTTTCTGTTTCCTATGTTTGTTTTTTCAATTTAAATGATAAATTTCTACTTAGAATTTTTTTTGTGTGCTTTAACTTCATATTTATGTGGGTTTTGTATTAAAACATAATTTAAAAATAAAAGAAAAACTTAATTTTACTTTGATGAAGAACATTTTTTTTCTGTGACAAATCCATTCAGAAGATTAATAATTTATATTTTAAAACGTTTGAATCAAATGAAAAGTTAAACATAACAAGAAATACTTATTTTTGTTGATAAAAAATGCTGATTATTTTCATTCTTAAAAATCAGTCAAATTCTGTTTTGATAAGAAAGAAATCAAAATAAAAATTGTATTATTTATATGCTAGATGTGTAAATTAATGTTTCTAGTTTCTTCTGACATCCTCTCATTTTTATTAACTATTTTTCCTCATTGCTCATTAAACTTGAATCATTATTTAAGATTTAAGTGCAAGATGCTAAAATGTTTCTGAATAAATCTAGCTAATAGATAAAAGAGTTAAAAAAAAAAATACTTTCCTCATGTATTTTTAATTAAAAATTTTTTGACGCGATAGTAGTTTGCTTCTCTTCTCTGGCTTTTTCTCGAAAGAAGAATTCTCGTCATAAAATAAGCACTTAATTGAAAATCTCAGTACTTAAATCGATCTTTATGAAATATTCAAGAGGTAAACAACATTTTATAAAAAGCAAACTCCATTCATTCACAGTGTTGTGCATATTTAAAATGATAGCTGTTAGATAATGAAAGTATTTTTCTGTCTTATGTTTTCTTTTAATCTTTGTACATCATTTACTTATTATGTATTTCTTGAAATCGAAAAAAAATAATGAAATGGAATATATTTTTATATTGAGGTTTCAACAAGAAGTTGGCTGTTTTTTTAACATATATAAGGAAAGATAAGATTAGATTGAAAATCTAAATTTCAAAATACATTTTTTAAAACTTTTCGAAATTGAGAGAAACAATTTTCCGAAAACATATTTTTTGATACTTCAAATAAGGGGAAATTCTTATAAGGTCAAATTTCCCACGAAAATTATCCCTTTTAAACAATTTAATAAACATGATGAAAATTTCATACAGAATAGAAAATGAGTATTTTGACATTTTTCATAGAATTCGATGTATTTTGATGAGCATGAACTTCAGAAATAAAAAAGAAACAAACATGAACTTTGATTTTTGTTATTTGCTTTAAAATGCATTAAAATTTTAAGCATACATACATGGAATTTCTAAAATATACTTTAAATTAATAACAGGGTTTCTTAAAAATATTTTCCACTTTCATAATAATAAGAAACCTAATTAAAATGTAAATTTATCTAGTTGAGCAAAGTATAAATTTTTGTGTACAGGTTTGGTTAAGTATGAATCAAGTAAGTGTAATTATAGCGCTTTTGAAACACGAAAAACATTTAATGTAAACAAAGTAATGCTTATATTCGTCGTAATTAGTCTTTGTAAAACCTTTACTGTGTATAACAGCAAAGTATAATTGACAAACGTGTGCTATATTTTTCTAATTTTTTTAAAAATTAATTTAATCATTTACTTGGACCTTGGAACTTTTTAATAAGAAACATTATCCACATATGGAAAAATTGTAATATTTAATTGTTTGTATACATATTTAAGTATATTATAAATAGATAAACTATAATTATATATGGATTTTTAATTAATTATTTCAGCATGAAATATGTAAATATATGGAAATAGGTTTCTCAGCATGTCTTACTGTGTGTGTGAAAAAAACTTATTATTATAATAATTTTAATATAAGATTTTTTTTGCCCTTGCTTTAAGAACTCATCTTAAGAATTGTTAAATCAAATTACAAGAATGATGATGCTGAGTATTATCAAAATTATTCCGCTTATGCGTTTTACATTAAAAATACTATTTCCAGCCATGAAATGCTCATTCACAATGATAGATTTACATTCAATACTAAAAAATCTGGCGCAAGAACTTGGGTAATTTTAAAACATATTCTGTTAGCTTATGTTAATCAACAACAAATGTAGCAGAGGAAAAGATGTCGGTTTAAGGTATCCGACTACTTGCGACAACTTCTTTTTGAAAAAATGGAGATATGGGGATTTTTAGATTTATTTAGTATATTGTAAGAAAAAAATTCTAAAATTAAAAACAGAAAAAAAATTATAGCTATCAAAAGGGGAAAAAACTGGTGAAAATGTATAAAAAATTACATAAACGGGGTCCTCTCTACAAAAAATGTATGAACAAATTCTCAATTTTTCAATTTTGATGTGTTTCTTTGTAAATGACCTTCAGGATAAGTGATATTTTAATTTTTACAAAAACTGGAGCACTTTATCTTAGTGACTATATGAAATTGCTTAAAAAAACAGTGATTATATTCACATAAAGGACTGTAAATTTTGAAATAAAACAGTGATTGATAAATCTGAAGATCAAAACACTTTCACTGTTATACAAAACATACACAAAAAATTTCAGCAAATTTTTCTCAAAACTTTTTGAGCAATCGATGTCCCCGTTTGAGTTTTTCGAAAAAAACACATTTTAAAGTTTGGTATCTTGTGTAAAGTTGGGGCATCAGTTTTTACTAAAAGACGTGTAGTTTTTGTTCTAGTGAATGGAAAATAAAAAAATTGGTATTTTTATTAAGCTAATAAGATTGCCTACAAAATAAAATCATAAAAACGAATCTCAATTTTGAAAAAAAAATCGTGATTTTAGGGTAGTCGGATACCTTAAGTACCCTCTTCCTGACTCAAGATTACATGGTCCGTTGCCAATAACCCTCGAAATTCAAAGTTAATAAAAAATCAACCAAGCAACTATTTTAATTTTGACAATAAACGACTTTATGTAAGGTTGCTAACAAGCGTTTCCTAAACTCTGCTCAGTTTTAATTAATCTGTTCTTCGTTTATCACACTGTTATTATTAAAAGATTAGAATTTGTTGCAATTATTTAGTTTAAAAGAATTTATGAAGACTATTTAGATTAAAAAAATTTATGACAGTAAAACTTTTCTGTCAAAGATGAGCGTAATATTCGTTATGAAAAGCAGAAAACTAATTTTGGAATAATTTCTTCTTTGACGAATTCGTTTCATTTCGAATCATTCAATCAAACAGTTATTTAAAGCTCCTATTGAAAAGAAGTGTAAAACAAGTATTCAACCCTCCCCCCCCCAAAAAAAAACAATGATTAGACTAACAAATAGTAAGAATCAAATAAAGAACAGTCCGTTGTTTTAACGATGCTTTTGCGTGATAAAAAATAGTTAAGTTCATTATAGAGAGACATAATTAGTACTGTTTGGCAAACACTTTACTAAATTGGATAAAACTATTCTGTCAAAACGGCTGCAAATAGTTGAATTCAGTTTGCATTGCTATTCAACGTCTTTGTTCTTTTAAATAAAAGAAGTGGTACTAAATGATTTAACAGAAAACACAACAGTTATCTGAATTCGAAGACATTAGAGAAGTAGTTATATATGTATCCCACTGCACAAGTGTATTGTAGTTTAAGTTATTGTAATTCAAGTAGTTGTTTATTGTAGTATTGTGTAATAGTAGTTCAAGTTTATTGTTTATTGTAGTATTGTGTAATAGTAGTTCAAGTTAGTTGTTTATTTCAGTATTGAGTAATAGTAGTTCAAGTGTGTAGTTGTTTATATATTGTAGTATTGTGTAATAGTAGTTCAAGTTGTGTTTATTGAAGTATTGTGTAATAGTAGTTCGAGTAGTTATTTATTGTAGTATTGTGTAATACTAGTTCAAGTAGTTGTTTATTGTAGTATTGTGTAATACTAGTTCAAGTAGTTGTTTATAGTAGTATTGTGTAATACTAGTTCAAGTAGTTGTTTATTGTAGTATTGTGTAATACTAGTCCAAGTAGTTTTTTATTGCAGTATTGTGTAATAGTAGTTAAAAGTGTGTAGTTGTTTATATTGTAGTATTGCGTAATTGTAGTTTATATTGTAGTACATTGTGTAAAAGTATTTTATATTGTAGTATTGTGTAATAGTAGCTTAGATTGTAGTATACTGTGTAATTATAGTTTATTGTAGTGTAAATTTTACTGCAGTTAGTTAAGTAGTTTATAATTGCTGAAATCTTTTTGCATATGATATATTTTTTGCAATTTAGATTTTGTTTTTCTATTGTTCATTTAAATTATTCAAGATGTTCTTTGTACTCATGGGCTAAAATTTAAGAAGAGTTAAAATAATTAAAAATAATTATTTTTGTGCAACAATGTGGGGTCAGAAATGAAAAGTATTGGAGAAAAACGAGAAAAGCCGAGTAAAGGAAGAATAACATCAACATCGATACCGTAATTAACAACGACACATGTTTGACTACGTTAAGCTTATTCTTACCATAACTTTTCAAAGATGCAAGGCCGTATTTCACAAACAGTTACAGCCGAGACTGAATGTTTGTAGTTTGATCTTCACCAGAATCAATGGAAGTCATGTAAATAAATGCCTTGAGGTATTTTGTTTTATATTTTATAAATATTCTCGATTAAAGTTCTTTTGTTCGTTTAAGGTATCCGACTACGTTCGGAACCGTGATTTTAAAAAAAATCACATAAATAGATAATTTTCATGATATTTAGTGTCACTTTGATTAGAATACATGTATAAAATTGTTTTAAGGACATCTTGACAATTTTTTTTTAAAATACAATATTTCGGCAAAAAAATTAACTTAGATAAACCTTTTTTTCAAAATGTTCTTCTTTTGTGAAAAATACTTCTATTATAATAATATTTTTCCTGTATGTAGCTCAGACCTCTGTACAGAGGCTCAACTATGATTTTTGAAAAGTTCACATTATGTCCAGAGTTACAGCCATTTGAAATAATTATCGGCATTTTTTTCTTAAAATTTCAACCCTCTATTGTCGTAAAACATGGATAAACCCACTTCTAAGCTATATAATTCAAAAATTCTACTTGAGCCTCTGTACAGAAGTCTGAGCTATGTAGAGGCAAAATATTATTATAATAGAAGCATTTTTCACAAAAGGAGAATATTTTGAAATTGGGCCATTCTATATTCATTTTTTGTCAAAATATTGTACTTAAATAATTTTTTATTGTAATACTATTCTTAAAACAATTTTATATACATTTTCTAATCCAAGTGACACTAAACATCATAAATATTATCCATTTATACGGTTTTTAAAATCACGGTTCCGAACGTAGTCGAATACCTTAATGAAAACATTGTGCTTATAAAATTATTTCTGAGTAGGTGTAAAGAGATTTTAGTTTCCTTTAAAATTCAAGTGACCTATATTTTAGAATGTAGTGTCATGTTGGTTTTGAGAAAAAAATTATTTTTTACTCGAATTAATTAGCCTTTGGAAAGTCCGTTTTAGGTTTAACTCCTAATTTCTGAGACACATTGGTAAAGGATTTAATTTCTATGAGAAAGTAACAAGAAAAAATGAGTCATTTAACCAAGTATGACAACTTTTATTTCATGAAAAATATAATAGCAATTGGCTAGGATAACAAATCACATGAGATTTTCCAAATTTCTTTTGACAACTTTTCAGTATTATTTGCTAATTATTCAAATTTGTTTCATACTATTCTTATTTTTTCAAATGCTTAATTATATGTTAACACTTACAGTTTATTTGTGCATTGAAATGGTTGATTTTAGAAGAGCTTTGTATATTTATTTGATTATTTTTGTCTGCCATTGCGAAATAAAAATTAATTTTGCATGATGATTTGACTACTTTTTATGCCTTATTTAAACTTTGGGCCGTTTTTTATGTACTGAATTTTCCACATCCAAACACAAATTTTTAAATCTATTATCTTCAGTAGTAATTTAAAGAATTATAAAACGTTACATGCTCGACCTGTTTTCAATTTTCATGTTGTTTATGGGTTACGAGCCAAAATGTTTTTATGTTTAAAATCCCATAAACATTCCTTACATTACCAATAAAATATATTTAATATTTTATGTCAAGAAGTAATTCATACTAGAACGAATTACCGTTTTAGATAACTATCATAATTTAATTGGTAAGCAAAACAATGGAATATAAAACGTGTAGTTATATATATATATATATATATATATATATATATAAAAGAAAACGTACTTTTCAAATATTTTTTGCAAAATCCAATACAGAGTAAAATCATGCGCATTATATTACCCAAATTTACTTAAAACTATTTGATTCCAAAATGTCTTTTAAATGACTGAAAATGATTCAGAATACTTACAATAAAGAAATCTATTTTGATTTTATTCATCATATAAATAATTTGAAAAAGGACCTAAAACTCTTATGGCATTTTTAAGTATTTTCTCTAAGAAATGCAATAAAACAGTTGCATAAATAGGTCTCATTCAAAAGGATATAAGAAAACGATTTATATCCAGAAATTCTTGCATATCTTTACCAATAAAATATGCTTCTTTATATCATAATAAATAAGATTTATACTAAATAACAGTGTAGGTTTTACATATCGCATTTACTTCTATTTGCTATTAAAAATAGAGAATAATATTTTATTGAAATTTCTAAGAGCTAGTGTGCCATTTTTATCATAACAGCTAAATATACATTAGTAAAGGGATTTTAAATGCTTAATAAGTAATTCAACAAATTGCACTTTCCCCACACCCTCTTTCGGCTATTTAAGATATAATTTCACTTTGCATTTAAATTCTCTCTACCTACACCCAAAGTAAAGATTATTCTGCTGTTTCTTAAAAATTTTTTTTATGAAGTCTAACTAATAACCCTTTAGCGGGCAGTGGCTAATAGGTCTAGCCACATATTAATTTTTTTTTATCCAAGCGGGTGTTGGATATTTAGTCTATCCATATGCATTAATTGAAGCTAAAACGCATAAAAATTAATATGGATGGCAGCACGATATCTTTTTTTTGCATTTCAAGCCCTATGAAGGTTAGTTAAAAACAGTTTTTCTCAATGTAAATCTACAAATTGTATTTGGTTACTGTAAATAAAATTTCTGATGTTTGAAAAAAAAATCGACGTCTTAAGTACACTTTTCTCTCATCTGAATAAATTAAGAATATTTGCAATTAAAAAAAGCTTTTATTTAGGTTTATGGAAAGCTTTTATATGTGGATAGAGGCTCTATCCCCTGCCCGCATAGAACAGAAAAATGAAATAGAAATTTTCGCTTTTCCTCCATTCGAGAGAGAGCACTTAGAATCATGTGAGAATGTTGGGGGTCGGAAATATAAACAAACTTTGTTTACAATATGGGTACAAGATTCTCAGGTTTGAAAATCTTTCATTACAGCTTTTCTGATCGGAGAAAACCTTTGCATATTATAAAGTTCAACAACACAAATATCTCATCAAACTTGTGAAACAACTAATTTAAATTCTCATAAATATTACTTTATTTCTAACTTTTTATACTAAAATTAAATAAAGTATAAAATGTGGATATATACCAATTTCAATGTATACTCTAAGTATTCTATATATATTTTAAGTAAGTATTCTATTTTGTACAATAATTTTATTATTATTTAATAACACTCATACTTTGTATTTAATTATTATTGAAATAGTTATCAGCATAAATGTTAATTTTTCATAAAAAGTTTATTGTGATAGGATTCATGATTTCTGTCCTGAAAAGTAAGTTAAATGTCTTAAGTGCGCCGTGGCGATAATGTCTAGTCACCACCCAGGAAAAAAAAACTCGTTAAAATTTTTTGTGACTAAATAACGTTTATAGAGGATAAGAATATTGCATTTGTCAAGTACTTTATCACAGAAAATATTATTTTAGCTGTGTGCCCGTTAAAGGATTAAATAACGCAGAAAAATTTCGAAAACTCAATAATGAAAAGTAAAAGCAGTTAACCTATTTGAATGCTTTTGTCATTGATGACAGATGTTTTGTACTTTAAAACATAAAACCAAGTGTTTATCATATTACACATCAAAATATATTTACAAAGCAAAAAGGAAAAAAAAAAAAACATCATGATTACAGGATAAAAAACTTATGTTTATTATAGTACCATACTTTAAAGTTCACGATGTACGTATATATTTATTTCGAAACTTCAATAAATGTAAATTGTAGAAAAAAAATAACAAAATGTCACTCTAATGTACGTAATTTTTCAAGAAGATGTATCAGTATACGCAATAATATATATATCATCATAAGTGATTAGGTGAATGTAAGAAAGCATTTGTAGTTTCTCTAAATATTTATTTGAAATTTCACCACGGATTCCCATTGTAACGAAGGCACTTTAACACAATCACACCTCTCTATGCATGTCAAGTTTGACATATTGAGAGTTAGTGTTAGCTAATAAGAAGGAGACAGAACGCATGGATTTGAGGTCATTATTCTTTATTTGGCTTCGGGACAGTAGGCAAAATGGACTAGACGCTAATGTGACTAGAGGCAAAATGGACGAGAAAGATTCCCATTGTGTGTCCATTGAAGGAGCCTGTCTGGCTTAGGAGACTGGCACCTTGGAGAATGGTGTCAAGAAACTTCAATTAACAACTGGAGACGAGGGAGATCGTAGACCAGATGTATGACAAGCCTTTGCCAAGGGTACGATCGAGATGGAGCAGAGCCATTTTTTGGTCCGCTCTAGGGAAATACTACTGAGAATGAAGTGCAGGGGTGCAAACGTTTGGTACCACCCAATGAGAGGTGACGACGGGCGTGTAGTTGAACTGCCTCTGGAGTTTAAAATGGTCGATTCGAGAAGAGAGAGGAGAAGGGAAAGATAAACCACTGATGAGAGCTTATTTTTTGGAGTGAGAGGAAAAAAGAAGAACGCTGAGGGGGGTTGTCTACCCGTTCTTGGGGGACTACAGAGATATATGGGCCAAATACCCTTGTGATAATACATAGATATGACGAAGAAGTAAAACCGACGACTGAAAGAGACGCAGCACAACGGCTTGACAGTACGAGACAGAATCTTACGCTGGACTTCATTTAATATTTCCATGTCATATTCTACATAATTATTTAGTCGAGAATTTAAATTCTTATTTTATTTTAACAATATGCTTTGTGCCCATAGTCTAGCTACCAGTCCACGAAGCCACACATAGTACTAATCAAATTCCAAAACCATACCAATGGAAGATTTAAAGACTGAGATTGATTACTTATACCACAAATCGTATAATTGCGAATATTAGTTCATGATTCATACATCTTGATTTAAAACTAACAATTTATTGTTACATATAAACCACATTTCATTCTTGAAGTTTAGGATGATGTAAGTCGATCATTTATAACAAAAAATATTAGTTATAATATAATTTTAGATGCACTGAAAACTTTTAAAATAATCCTTTTTTGATTCATCATATCTTTCAAATTAAAATTTTTAACAAAATATTTCAATATTTTAAAAATTGAATTGATTTTACAAATTTTAGTAATTTTGAACAATATTTTTTTAATACTCATAGAAGTGTTCCTCACAATTCTGTGCATGGGATTAAAATTACGAGTGATACCATGTTTTTGCACTATTTTTCGTGTCGGACTCTATAAAATAGTTATAAACTGCTATATCTAATTTTGTTGATTTTTTAAAAATAACTATTCCCATAAAACCTTACTCCATACCCAGAATCATCAAATATATTATACAAAGCAACCAGGAAAATGCTTAAAAACTTTATAATGCATATAAAAAAAAAACCTTATCATTTTAAATATTCGTGAAAATATAAACCCCAGGAAAAGCTATTAAATTTTTAAAGGCAAGTAAAATAAAGGAAAGAGCTAAATGCAGATGCCACGTGTTCCAGTTTCTGTTTTCTCTTCGCTATATTGTTGTGAAAAAATTTAAAAACTGGCTAAATAATATAGGTTGGGAATACGAAATTGTGTATATATATTTTGGATAGTCATACAATTAAAAGAAGACACAATAAAAAAATTCAATATTTAGGTCATTTTTAGTTTAATGTGTCCTCATAAGCCATTAGAGGCTCAAATTTTCATTTAAATAAAGTATGCACGTTAAGGCAATTGGATACATGTTCAAGTGTTATATCATCATAAGACTGTGATACAAAGTTTACCGCTAATACTTTTCATGCTTCTTTCTATTTGCAACTTTAAATTACTGATATATTTTTTCATTTTAATTTTAATTATTTTTTATGAACAATATTCAAGCACTCATAACTTTGAAAATAGGTTGAAAATATTTTGGTTTGAGTTTCCATATTTTTCAAGTATTTTAGTTGTATTTATTAATTTCTTTTCCGATGTTATTTCTTAAAAAATTGCTAAGCAGTGTTGCTCTATACTAACATATAAATTTGACACCATTAAACTATTTTTAAATTATCAAATGCAACCTCTTCGTCTCAATGGTAATTTAAATTCTTTTATTTAAATTGATTGCTATACTTAATGAATTGTGTTTCTCCTGTAATGCTGGTTGTTAGCAACATTTTACTGCATATTTTTCCATTATTATTAAATTATCCAATTAGCATACCACTGTAATAACTCTAAAAAGTAAAAACAATTTTGGATACCTTCAAAAAATGTTGTATTTTGATTTAATCGCCAATTAAAGTTAAAAAAAATTATAAAAATAGGCTTTTAGAATAAATTTTTAGAAGAAAAAAGAAATTGTTATTAAACTTTTAACCATTTCATTAAAATGGGAATTACACGTTTCTCAAACATTTCCAGCTAGCCTTAGGATGTTATTTTGTATCGACATAGAAAATCGATGTAATGCATTGAATATCGTTTTTTATATAAATGGAGAAAAAAGTTTGTAAGTAATTAAATAAAATGCGCTTGGGAAGTATTTCAATGAAAAATGAACTACCTTTCTTTGAAATATATTTTAAATCTACATTTCGTTCTTTCTTTAACTGTAATTTTTAAAAAAATAAAATGAATGGAGTGTTTGACATATTCAAAGACCTTTAGCTTTTTATAAAGTCAAAAGCTATTAATCATTTCTTGCATTTGTTTCAAAGAGTGAAATGAAAATCATTTATATGAATTTCTTAAGGTGCAAAATTGACGCTGTTTTAAAAGAAAGAAAAATTACGTTTTAGTAGAAAAAAAATATGAAACTTTTTTTTAAGTCTAGAATATTAATTCAGAATGTATGCTTCCTTAATATTGCATTTTTAAAACTTGCACTTAGTTCAGTAATTTGTGATTTTTAATGTGAAATTACCTTGGCATGTAGAGACAGTATAAAGTACATTGATGTTCCCACTTATTCTTTTACATATGAAGAAAGTCAAAATATAATGAATCTGATATAAAAGGAATTTTGTTTCTATCCACAATATCGTCCAAAAGGATTCTACTCTTCCAATCGTTAATAATACACCTGGAAAATAAACGAAACAGAGTAGCTGAAAATATTAAAAAAATAAATAAAAAAAAATAATATCCAAAAATTATTTATAAAAAAGATAAGCAATTTTTATGCAATCATTTCTTTCATGGACGCGTACTATTATTGATGTTATGCTTATAATTTCGATTTCTATATAAGGCACTCTTTATCCTTATTTTCCTTATAAAAAATGTGAATTTATAAAAATTTTATAAAGATGTGAAAACTCCGAATCAATAAAAAATTTAAACATTAGTATTAGTAAAAACATAAATGTAGTTGTAAGAGTGTAAATGAGTGCAAATTACTAATATTTACTAATAATCAAAAGATCTATCATTCTAAGTAGGTATAAAGCCCATTGTTAAACAAAATGTATGGTCGTTTATTTCGTTGTAACATCGTATATTTACAGCTATCCTCCCTTTAATCTTAAGCGACAGCCAGATGGCGCTCCTTTCTCATTTGGAAATAGTGAACTTCCTCCTTAAGTAGTAGGTCGAGTAAGATTTTCCACTCACTTGGTGGGAAACTGCCATTTTCCTTTGTAGATAGTGTTGATGTGTTTTGAAACTAGTGTTTTATGTATATTTTGTATCCACCGTTGTGTTATAAAACTTAAAAATCGTTAACTATTTATTCGTGTATATATCACACACAGTTTATATTACTTTACCCCAAAATAACTGCAACTAAAGGATGACCCCTTTGTAATCTTTTTTTAAATATAATTATAATTTAGATGCTGAATAATATCATTCTAAAAATCCTAAACGCGTATACATTTGTGCTATACAAATCGAGTTACCAATGAATAGTAGTTCTAGCCGAGAGAAAAAGTTAGTTTTGACATTAATCGCAAAAAATTTGTTTTTAACAACACTCTATGTTCTCTAAAGTTTTTTCGCTTATTATGAAACCATATAATTGATATTTACTTCTAATAATGTACGTTTTTTGCCACACATCTATTATTTCAACTTCAAAATCCTTATTTTTCTGAAATTACTCAATATTTTTTTTTATTTTAATGAGAAAAAGAATTATCTTATTTATGAACTTATTAACACACTTTATAATTAGAAATAGATACTCTTGGACATATTAAATTGTATGTTTAAAATAACTTTGATATTTTATTTATTAATTTGTTAAAGATTCACACGGTAAAAGCATACGTAAAAAGTAAGAAGTTAAAAAGTATTTCCATTATATTTCTATTGAAAAACTTAGTGAATTTAATAATCCACATAATATAGAGTACTTGTTATTTTTAACAGCTCATAGGAAAAAAAATTGGGAAGCTTCGGAAGATTAATCCCTTTTTCGTAAAAAAAGGAAAATAAATCATTATGCTACTATTTTCATTTAATTATAATAATTTATTACTGCCTGGTTTGTTATATCTTCAACTTCGGATCTCTGCCGCATTAGGAAAGATACATATGTGAAAAAATTGTGATACATTCATCATGAATATTTTATTACTTTTCGAAATCTGTTCTTTATATTTAATTATATTCTTTATTTAATTTAAATATGAACATAATACATGAAGGAAGTTATCAACATGTACATTCTAAATAATACATTACATTTCAGCTAATTTAATGTTTTAATCATTTTATAATGTGCATAGGTAAATAAAAAGGTTTTTTTTTTTTAAAAAAAAATCTTAAGCTTATTTCTTCAAGAATTTACGAAAAAAACCGGTGAAATGCCTTAAACCTTTTACCTACCGCATTATGATTTACTGCAGTTTTTTTCATGCAATATTTTTTTTTTAAATCCCAGCATTGAAAATTAAGGAATATACATAAACAAAGTACTCAACTCCGGGAAATTTAATTTGTTAGAGTTACTTAGTTATTTAAAGATATTCAACTGTAAAATTAATTATACACACTGTTTACTTAAAATAAATAGTCAAACTTTGTGTTTCCCAAGGTCTTCATTAACATGCAAACAAAACATAACACACTTATCTTTTGACATTAACTATTTTTTCGGAACAAAAATGTCAATCTTCGCAGTCCGCTGAAATTTCCGTCAGCTGAAAACACAATTTCTTCTATAAAACTATTCACCTTCCCCACTAAGGTACTCATCATAGAACCCGTGACGCCATATATCTTGGAAGAGTGGATTTAAAAGAATATTCCTGCAAAGTATCGTCAGAGTATTCGTAAAAATGGTTATTCTATGTAATTTTAAAGTGAGTGGTAGTTATAAGTATCATCGGTAGATAAAGGGTTAAAATATGTAAGATATTATTTTCATGCACATTTAAATTTAGAACTGATATATGAAAGACATAGTTCCATCAAAGCCATAGTTTTGTAAAACTAAATTTTACTTTTCATATATTTACTATCAAAATAATTTACAAATTTGTAGCGTAATGCTTTAACAACTGATCATAATATGCTAGAAAACTCTAATTTCTATAAGAATTAGATTTTCATAAAATGCAACGTTTAAGGGAATATTAAAGATGCTTTGAGATGAACAAAAACTTTGCATTTAAAAAAAAAGATAAATTGAAGTACAAAATGTTTTCTTTAATTTCATAAAAAATTACAATTCACTCTGAATTTAAATGGTTAGATAAACCAAAACTGCTCTTAGGAAAGTGTTTTAAGTATTTTATCTTAATAAGTCAAAGGCATAATTACTCTAAAAATGGATAAGAATAGTGACTAATATATTTTTCTTTAAAAAGTTTGATTGAGGAATAATTTCTTTTAATTGCAAAAAAGAACGATTTTTAACACTTGATATGTGGTAATTTTGGAAATTTTTATCTAAACTATTTTTTTTTTTTAAATTTCAATGGTTTAACAACAGGCATCCGTCGTATCTCAGATGACCCGAGCTCTTGGTTGGCATTTTTTCTGTCGAATGTTTTATGCTTGTCGCTACTTAAACAGGCTAATATACATTAAACCAGTCCAGGATCAAAGTCTGTATATTTGCGTAGTCTGGAATTTTGAAGAGTTAGATCCTAGTTCAGGTGTCATCTTCATCTTTAGACCATATTTAAAAATTATAAGGTCCATCATTTATCTTCAAGATGTCCCAAAGCAACTCAAAATCTGAAAATTGAGAAACTTTTTAAAATTCCTTTCCTTTATTGCCTTTGAATTTGCTTTTGCTAATTCTTCCCGTGGAGTTAGCGATTGATGATAAAAATTGAAAAGCTGACAAATGACCGAATCTCAATCAAAATATTTGTAAAGTGATATATTCTAAGTATTCACATTTAATTATGAAAAATTTTAAGTTTATTTAGTTTTTCCGGAAAATTAATTTTATTTTTGACTAACTAATAATGCCAATATATACAAAAATCAGTTCGTATTTCGCAAAAATCACAATTACTATGATGTATTTAATGATTTCACTTACTAATATTAAAACTATCATTCACTTACTATTAGAACTAATTATATTAGCTATTAGAACTAATGATATTAACTATTAGAACTAATATAAACTCTAACTAACTATATTAGTAATCTGAACTAACTAATAGAACAACTAACTGCCACACAAATTAATATAAACTAATATATAACACATCATTGATTCTTATCGATATTATAAGCACGTTTGACGATATAAATCAAACGATATACTTTCAAGGTTTTATCATTATAACACATTCCTCATTACTTTCAAACATTTATTTATTTTTACTTGTTATTTCGATTAGTTGCTTATAGTAATCTTAATTTTACTGTAACAAACATTCAATCACTCAAAGATGTTCTCATTATGAGATCTGTCGCCAAAGATTTAAAGTGCGACACTAATAAAAATCAAATCAAACTAAAATTGTTCATAAAATTTGGAGCCCATAACGCGCCTTAGAACATTTACTTGATTCCAATTCTAGAGTCAAACCCAGGTAAATTATATATTTCAGGCAGATGTGATTTTTTCAGATGATCTTAATGTTGTATCTGCAGGCATGTCATGGAAAATGGAGTTATAATCATCTGATCGACTAAAACACTCTTTTGCCTGAAATCTCATCTGAAACGCACTGGTTTTGCTATGTTGAGGCATACTGCGTGTGGGGTAATACATTGTTCTACAAGAACCTTATCTCTGAAATTGTGATAAATCTATTGAAACTGTTTTTTTTTTTTGAATTTTTTAAATATTTTTATAAAAAATTATTACCATTTTGAATCTATAGTTTATCGGACAAATTTTTGTAATTATATTTTATTAGTTTAATTTATATTTTAATAGAATATTATTTTCAAAAAATTTATTAAAAATTAAATTATGGTGAATAATTGATGTTGAAAGAAAATCCGTCAGTATCTATTTTGCTGGAGTATAAGGCGGTTCGCTTTCCTCTCACCATATCAAAATATTAAATCCAAGAACCTGTTAAATATTATGAAAGTTATAGAATTTCATCTATCAGTGCCTTTCAAATCATATCTGACAGTCCTTCAATTCGTCTTTCCATAAAGTTTTCCTAAAATAATAGACATGGGAACTTCAAACTCTGAATTTAGTAGTATCATCGAGATTGCCCTTCCATTAAAAACTTACGAACAAGGTTTCGAAGAGTCTTGAGTTTAAATCCTGATGCTACTGGAAACCTACTTTGTAGAGGGACTGTTACATGCTACATTTGTCGTTATTCAAAATCTTAAGGTATCCGACAACCCAATTTTGCCAAAAATTGAGTAACTTTTTTTTAATGATTTTATTTTATAGGCCATCTCATTATTTTTATAACAATACCAAGTATATTATTTTCTGTTGACTAAAACAAAAACAACAAGTGTTTTAGTAAAAACAAATAACTTTACTTTAAACAAGATGTCATACTTTAAAATGCGTTTTACTCGAAATGTGTTTTTTTGAAAATGCTCAAACGGGGACAGTGATTCCTCAAAAGGTTTCGAAAATAATTACCTGAAATTTTTTGTGTATGTTCAGTATAATATTAGAAGCGTTTTAACCTTCAGATTTATCAATAAATTTTTTTTTACAAAATTTACAGTCCCTTATGTGAATATAATCACTGTTTTTTTAAGCAATTTCATATAATAACTGAGATGAAGTGCTCTAGTTTTAGTAAAAATTAAAATATATCTTATCCTGAAGGCCATTTCAAAAATGAATAACATATCAATACATCATAATTCAAAAGTTGAAAATTACTTCATAAACTTTTTGTACATAATGGGTCCTGTTTACGTTATTTTTGATAAATTATTGCCAATTTTTTTCCCGTTTTAGTAATAATAAGTTATTTTTCTTTTCTTAATTTTAGCATCTTTTACAAAAAATGTGCTAAAAAAACATAAATACCACCAACAAATTCCCATATCTTCATTTTTTTAAAAATGAGTTTCGCAAGTAGTCGGATACCTTAATGTTGTGGGCGGTTGTTTGAAAAGTAGATTGCCTACTTAAGTGTCTCCCTCGTACCTTAACCGAGGTTGAAAATAATGTGGTCCGTTTCCAATAGCGCTCACGTTGTCTTAGAAAAATCAAGATAACACAAAAAAAGCCTATTCAAATCCTTTGAAATTTTATTTCATTTACCTATAGAAGCATTTAATAGGATTATTTACTTTAATCTGTTACAAGACCGTCTCATTTTATAGAAGGATTCAACATTGGAAAGGAGACTTAAGTTCACCGTATGCATCTTTGAATTCTTCGTCTTGAAGTCCTACAACACTGTTTTTCAGGTGAAGATATTAGCGATCTAATTTTCCATCTTATGAACTACAAAAAATAAACTTTTATATTATCAATTTATTTTTAAAATCATATCAGTAAATCTGCATTTCTTAATTAACTTTCTATTTCTCGTAACTTGTGTTTACTTTTCTGTATAAAGACTCATGAAACTGATTATTTAATGACATTACATATTTTTATGCTATGATCGCTACTATAAATGACGAGGAAATAGATGCTCCGGTCTCTTAATCTCATGTGGTTAAAATTCTTCAAAATAAATTCATTGAGAAATGAGAGAGAGAAAAAGAGAGGGTGGTTAAAAATTCTATATTCTTATTCAAATTTTATGTGCCTAAACCTAATAGATATTAATTCTTATTTAAGTAACGTTACATAATTTATAACTAACCATTAGGGATTGCAATACCGGTATACCGGGATACCGAAAACTGGTATTTCGAGCCATTTGTACAATTTTGTAATACGGGTATTCACAAGTTTAAATACCGGTTTTTTGGTATTTGCTAGAATTTTTTTTTTTTTTGAAATTGTCTCCATTTTTTGTCTCCCGAACTGGCGAAATTAATTAAGCTGTGAATATAAAGTTGCATTGCACAATCAAGAGAAATGATAAAATATGTGAAATATCCAAGAAGGTGAGCAAAAACTAGCCTATTACAGCTCAGAGCTATACTGCACACACGCAGGATGCGTAGTTTAATATTCGTATCTGTGAAAACAAGGCTGTAGTTGTGAAGGAAGTGCGAAACATTTCGATATTATTTAATTTGGTGAGTTTGTTATGCACATTGCATTTGCATATCATACTTTAACGTTCAAAATATTTTTTCAAATTCATTACATATATATATATATACCATAAATAATAACCAATAATATTGAATAAGAAAAACTAATTGCACAGAAAAATGAAAAAGAAGAAAACAGACTAACCAATTCAAATTTTATCAAGTTTACAGTAAATTTTCTTTAAATTATTAACACACAAACCTATCCATCTTCAGAAGAATTTGATACAGTTATCGAAGATGATGATGACACTAATGTTGATAATGAAAAGGAATTGTCTCTTGAACAAAAATTAGATTTAGTGATAACTAAAAAAATTTCAATAAACCAAATTACAATACCAAATTAAAATACAAAATACCAAATTACAATACAATATATCCAAAACAGACGAGAGAGGGAAATCGATTTATTTGAAGATCAGGGATTTAGAGATAAATAGTTGATTATTTACACACTTTCTTGTGATTAAAATAAACAAGATGTTCCCTTACTTTTTTGTGATTCTTTATATGCTCTTATAATTTATAAGTTACAAATTATTTTTTGTGATACTTACACTCCCTAATAAAACTGGAAAATAAAACAAAGAAACCTCTGAATTTTCTTTCTTTTTCTAAAATTTCTATCACCGGTATTAAAACCGATATCCCGGTATTAAGATATAAGAAATACCGAATAACGGTATTGAACTTTTGGTCCGATATTGCAATCCCTACTAACCATTGTCCATTTATTTACATAATCTTAAACAAAAAACTAACCACAAATATTTTTATGCATAACGCGTTCATGAATCCCCTAAGTAAAGAAAATCGTTTAGCAGCTCAATCTAAAAATGCTAAAAAATTAGTTTTCCAATCTATATATAGTTAAAAATCCTTCTCTTCATTATAAATTAAAATCATGTATTAAAAATGCAATCCATGTCTGCATCCCTTACATGGGATTACATCTTTTCTTTTTATACTTTTACTATTATCGATACTTTAAATCCTTTTAATGCATTTAAGTGATGGTTTTGCAATTTAAAGGCCTTGATTGTGCATGTATGTGAATTTACGAAATAATATAGTCGAATGCACAATCTAATGCGTTGACACAACGTAATTGGGGTACATATTTACTAGCCGTGGGTAAAATGAACCAGTATAGTGTTAATATAAATTGTGCTATAATTTAAGTTCCAACATCGATTTGAATTTTATGTTTGACTTCAGTACGTCATAAAAGAAAATAATCCCCTTTCTTCAACATTTAAAATATTTAAAGAAAATTACATGTATTGTTTTAACAACCAATCAAATATATATGTATTTACCGGCAAGTGTTTCCTGCTATTGTGTCATGCATTTTGAAACAAAACCATTGAATGTACAGATTATCTCCAAGATTAAGAGATTTTAGAACTAATGTCTTACAAAAAATATTTCTAACATCCGAGAAATGACTATTCATATATTTATAAAATAGAAAGAAAATTAGTGAAAAGTGTTAATATCTACCTTTAACAGGAAATTGTAACATCATACATGAGTCAAGTATTAATCTAAATTTTCTTAAATTGAAAAATAAAATCCAGGACGTGTTTCGACAGGGTCGGGTTGCATTTTTGAAGAAAAAAAAATTACAATTAGTTCTTGAATGTAGCCAAAACTGAGTTAACTATTCGGGAGATTCATATAAGTAAATATATAATTTCTAGCTACTAAAAAAACAGAAACAGATTGAAGCACATTATATAAGGTAGTGTCATAAATTGATTCTCTTACAACTGTGGGAAGTAGTATATGCCTTTATGTCATGTGAATAACCAATAGAAATGGTTGCAGCTACAGCGAAGAGAGCGTTTAGTAATCCTGAAATGATCAAAACAGCATTTTCCATGGTTAAACTACGGTATTTTGTAGCACGATTTCCAAAAGAACTTTTAAAAAATTGAGCTCAAAATCTCAAAAGCTTTACAAAAGTGAAACTACAGGCTGTTTAAGAAAAGCTCCAAAGCCAGGATGTCCAAATGCCATTGATAGAGTTTGGAAGAATATGCAACAATGATAGGGGGAACCAAAACAGAGGGCAAGTTTGGAAGAGAGTTCAAATTTTCTATCCCAGTGTCTGGAGCATTTTGAGAAATAAACTTGAAAAAATTCCATATAAAGTGACGATGTTGTGAAATAATACATTCTTTGAAAATAAAAAGTGCTTTGAAATTTTATATTGAAATGTCTCACTTTTTTTAATATAATGATGTTGCCGAGGAATTATTTTTCACCGATGAAGCAACATTTTATATCAGTAATAAAGTAAACAAGGGAAATACTCGTTTTGGGGACTGAGAATCTGGTCAGATTAGGCAACTCTGATCAGATTGTGTGTAAATCATCATGAGCCACGTCATCTCAATGTACTATAAGTAATTTGTCAATCAAAGAAAGTCAAGCAGCTTGGCGGCTCTATTGCCAACGTGCATGTTATTGTATCCTTGTTCGTCCAGCCAATTGTTATATTTTAACCACTTTTTAATGCTCTTTAGAGTTACCATTTTAATAAATGTTAAGTTTGTTCTTAAAAATGGAATTTGGTCATTAATGAGTTAGAATTTATTATATACTGGTGATTTGGACTTTGAATTATTTTAAAGATGCTTGAATGATTCGAGGATCACTGTAATGCAGGTTTATTTGATTGAATGCTTCAGGTTCAGGCAATTGGATGAAATCGTTCCTCTGGCTCAGTTTAATTTTGCTTAAGGTATCCGAATACGTTCGGAACCGTAATTTTGCAAAAGCATTTAAATGGATAATATTTATGATATTTAGCGTCACTTAGATTAGACAATGTATATAAAATTGGGTTAAAAATAGTATTACAATAAAAAATTATTTAAGTACAATATTTTGACAAAAAAGGAACATAGAATGACACATTTTCAAAATATTCTCCTTTTGTGAAAAATGCTTGCATTATAATATTATTTTCCCGGTATTCAGCTCAGACTTCTGTACAGAGGCTCAACTAGAATTTTTGAAATGCATAACTTGGAAATCGGTTTATCCATGTTTTACGACAACAGAAGGGAGAAATTTTAAGAAAATACGCCGATAATTGTTTCAAATGTTTGTAACTCTGAAAATAATGTGACTTTTTTAAAAATCATAGTTGAGCCTCTGTACAGAGATCTGAGCTATATACAGGCAAAATATTAATACAATTGAAACATTTTTTATAAAAGGAGAACATTTGGAAAAAAGGTTATTCTAAGTGAATTTTTTGCCAAAATATTGTATTTAAATAATTTTTTTTGTCATAATGTCAAAACAATTTTATACATGTATTTTAATCTAAGTGACACTAAATATCATGAAAATTATACATTTATGCGCTTTTTTAAAATCATGGTTCCGAACGTAGTCGGATACCTTAATTTATTGCCGTTCTTCTATCGGTGCCAATAATTTCGCATTTGGCATCTTGTTTTTAAAATCCATTTTTTCGGGCAAAAAGTAATTCTTTATATCAAATGTGTAAGTTTAATGTAACTTGCAATTAGAGAAAAGGGAAAGAAAAAAATCTATGATTTTTACGAGGTTTAAGAAGACATATGTGACTTCTATCAGAATGACCAGAGAACAACACAAAGAATTCATTAAAATAACAATTAAATGCCAATCTCTATGTCTATTTTGACATGGAACACAGAATTATAAGCTACCACTATTTTCAGAAAGGGAAAAAAATTCTATGGCAAAAGTTTTAGAAGATATATGATATATCGCATAAAAAGTGACGCACCACGAATTTGTCTTATTGGGATAAAAATTGGTAGATATGAAGAATTTATATCAAAAACGAAACAGCAGGAATTTAATTTATGACAGTAGCTTAGAAATTTAATTTTTTATTCAGGATATACTGCTCTAAGTAGAAAAGAAAAAGAAAAAAAAATGTCGTTCTTTGCTCTTATGCAATTATTATACGGTTAGAGATAAAAAAGAAAATTGTTGGCATTCAGGAAGCTTAGGGGATGATAGAGAGTCAAGTGAAAAACTCCATTTATGTCCCTTGTTGCTCTTTTCTCATACTCTTAGCTAAACTATCTGGTAGGGATTGGTACAGACCATATGGGTAGCCTGAAAGCATATTCGAATGAAAGTTTTGAATTACCATTGGAATATTCTCTGTTTAAAAACGCTATCCACACAATTAGTTGTGATTCGTTAGGGCTCCAGCTAGTCATTCATTGGTCACCCAAATAAATCATCTGCATATTTTATCGTAAAGTATGCACATGTGCAATGTGTGCTTCCTATGATTTTACTTTACTTTACTTCCTATGATTTTACTTACCTTTTAGTGGGCAGTGGTTTTTAAACTAGTGGCAGGTTTAAACTAGTTTTAAACTTTATAGGTCAGTGGTTTTTAAATTTCTGTGGACCCCTGGGGGTCCTCGAAGGTCTCTCCTTTTATATTAGATTTTGTTCTTGTACTGACTCTGAAAGGTCACATGGAAAATTTGAAAGATATCCATCCTAAACTAGATCACTAAATTGCCCTCAATGAAAAAAACTCAAGTAGACCATATATTTTGATTAAGAAATTTAAATAAGGTTGTTTTAACTACATAGCAATCACTACAGCGTAATATTTTTAAAAAATTGTAGAAACATTTATGCGAAAATTAAGAACTGGATTCATAGCTTGACAATACGGTAACGATTGCATTTAAATTACTCAGCTATGTGTTGAGATTCAGGGAGAGATATTCAAAATCTTGCGAGTTCACGACGTCAGGTGTATACATAAAGGGGGGCCACGGTGGTCGAAAGTTTAAGAACCACTGATATAGAGAGTATATCAAAAATATTGCATCTTAAGAAAGTAATATTCCATCTCTTAAAAACTTACTGTGCTTTTTTATATTATAAATTAGGAAATTTCGATGTTTTTTTTTATCATAACTGTAATTTTTTCCAATAAAATAGTTTAGAATGATTAAATAATATTTTCATTTTCTGATTCCAACAACACCTTAGTAAATATAGGATTATTTTTGTTTTTGTTCTTTGCTGTAAATTTAATTGAAAACATGTCTTTGCAATATTGGTAACTTTAAAAACAACACATTAGTGTTAATTAATTTAATTTACATCATAATTTTGCTATAATATTTTTTAAATTAATAATTATAAACTGCAAAATCTTCATTTAACATTAAAATTTTTTTTAAAAATACTTTCTTCTTGGTATATATTTTTGTATGTATGTATTACATAATACAATCAAGAAAAGTACATATACAAAACTTTTTAAAAAAATTTATTGCTTTGAAGTTTTATTAATTTTGGAACATCGTTATAATTACAAGCTATTTCTTAAAAAGACTTTATTTTTAAAAATTAAAGTAATATTTTAGTAAGAAAAAGTATTTTATAAACATACTTATTACTTTTCTCAATTAATTCTTATTTATCCTTTATTTTCAATCTTAATGTGGAATTTGACATTTTACTTTTCTGTAAAATTAGAATTTCAGTTTTTGAGGTAATGTCAGATCTTATGACTTTTGTCATTTTATTCCAACTGACTTAACAATTTAAGCAAGAAAAGAAAAAAAAAATGAATGTAGTTTATCAGACCATGTAGTTTATCAGACCATGTAGATTATCACATTTATTTACAATAGGAAGCCAAATACAAAAAATATCATTACACAAAATGAAAATATCAAATCTCCAAATTTTACCCTGTTCTTACGATTTTATTTATATATCTTAATAGAATAGGGGTGCATCGCTCATTTTTGTTTCTTTTTTTCATTTTATTTCACGAGTTAAAAAGTCATTATAAAATTCTGTGTAATGTATAGAAATGATATCGTTTTTTTCCATAATGTTAACCGTAACTCTGTAGTAACATTTTGTTACATACTAGTAAAATATATCCGATTAGTTTAGTGTAACAGAAAAAAAGCTATACTAATTAATTAACATTTCTATATAGTTTTTGAAATTATGAAACTTTTGGGTACTTGTCCATTTTGCGGGTGCAAATCCCGCTAATTTGGCGTTATTGGCGACAATACACAATATACATACACAAAATATTGATAGATATTAGTTCTCATGGATTTTTCACTCATTTTTGAAGTATTATGAAAAAGATGTTATTGATAAGAAAAGACCACGTCTTGTTTTGCAAGTGGGGTTATAAAAGTTTACCAGCGGGAATATTCCGTTTGGCGTTTGTTGTACCATTTTGGCGACTTTATTACTTGAGCAGGTGAAACGAAAAATCACCAACTTTTGTATAATAAAGTAAATAATGCGCCTTCACAATTTCGGCTCCTGTGGCTTAGAGGTAGCGTTCTCGCTTCGCAAGCCTATGGTTGTGATTTCGATCGTGACTACAGTGGATAGATTTTCTGGATGCGAAAACTGTAGGAACGTATGCCATATGTATATTTTGCATGTAAAAGACCCCTTGAGTATCAATTTGGCTCTGGTAAATCTCCGCATTCTCTCCGCAAAATTGAATTAAGACAACGTTTAACATCCTACGAGAGCTTAAATTAAATTACAATTCGAGCATCTAAATATGTTAATGAGAGCCTCCACTAGATGGTGCCACCACTGAAATAGCTCTCACATTTAGGGGGACTTGCCGTATCTGCGAAGGTTTTGTTGCTAATACGGGGCTATTGGGAAAAACACCTATATATAACTATTAAACTAAACTAAACTCAGGGCACAACAGGCCATGAGGGCCAATGCCTGCTGTACCAATCTTAGCTTTTGTTTCTGCACATGCACTGAAGAGCTTAAACAGATGTTCCGGTCAAGTGGTCAGTCTGATGTGAAACCCCCAGTGATTAGTTCCCAAGCAAGCTTGGTACTCATTTATCGGCCCCCTTGAAGGAATGAGAGGCTGAATGTAATTATTATATGCAAATTATTTTCAATGATATTCCCAATTTTAAGTTAATTTGATAAATCTTATAAATTATTCATAGGTAAATGATTCAATCATTTACCCGTATTGTAGTAGCTTATCTAAACTATAAATAATATTCATTGTTGTTATATTTGTCTAAGAGCAATTAAAGTGCACCTAAAGCATATTTTTTTTGAATGAGATTTCCTTAAAACGTATATTTAAGATCATTTATATTCATGTTAAAATTAAGAATATTTATTGATTAGAAATTAGTATAAGCTTCATCACAGCGACATATCATGTCTTAAAATGATAATGTATTACTATATTTAATACTATTTAGAAATTATATTAGTAATGATCATTTCCAAGATAATTACACAGATTTATCTTAAATCTCTCTCAAAAGCCACCCATTATATATACACATCTGAAAGCGGAAAATGGCCGAATGATATCAAAATTTTAGAATATTTAGCAATATAATATATATATATATAACTCAACATGCTTACATAATTATATACATAAAATCTAGTCTGGGTGGAATTAAATATTTAATTCTGTGTATATAAAGTTGAATATCGATCATTACTTAACTGTATAAACAAGTGGTCATTCATTTCAGGTTCAAGATATGTTTGCCATTAAAGTATAGCTATAATAATGAATTAAAGAAAACTTATATTTTTGTTTGTAGGCATACATACATAAGAAATAGGACAATTTTTTAAAAAAATGTTTTATATTATTTCTCGCTTAAGTAATACAGGGTGTCCGGGCTTAAAGTATCCAAAAGTTATGGCTTATTATTACGGAACTACCCATCAGAATGAAATAAACTGTTCATCCGTGGATTAGAAGCCCCTTCGATATTTTTTGGGTCTAGTCGGATCGGCTGCACGTGCTCGCATCATTCGGCAATCGCAAATTATAAACTTGTTACACTGATTTCATTAGTAAAGATGCGGACGCCACAGTAAAAGGTGCAGGGCATATTTTGGTTAACGGAATTTAAAACAGTCACGCGTGTACAGCGACGTGTTAGAACAGAATGGAATGGCGTTACTAGCTTGCCTAATATACTTATCAGGACTCCTACAAAATGAGTTAATCACACGATCAACAGTGTCTTCTATCACGAAAACTTAAGAATACTTGCTAGTTTGAGATACCAAAGTCTCCTTTAAAGTTCTTTCCCATTGGTGGATAGATTTTGATATCAGAAGATCGACATTCCATTCTGTTCCAACACGTTGCTGTACAAGCGTGACGGATATAAATTCCGTCAACTAAAGAATGCACTGCACCTTTTATTGTGGCGTCGACATCTTTACAAATGAAATCAGTGTAACAAGTATATCGTGTACGATTACCGAATAATGCATGCGCATGCGGCCGATTGGACAAGACCCGACAAATCTCCAATCCACGAATGAATAATTTATTACATTCTGATGGTAGTTTTTTAATAATAAACCATAACTTTTGGATCCTTTAAGCCCGGGCAACCGTATTAAAATTTATTAACAAAGTAAGTATGAAACTAAAAAATAGAAGCTATAAAAAGCAAACTATTACTTCTATTATTTATTTATTTATTTGCATTTATTTTAAATATATGATATATATCTCAGAAATTCACAAGCTATTTTGCACTTTTTATAAACAAAGAAAATTTAAGGCCACGAATAAATATATAAACTTAAGAAAACACGGATGAATTGTAAGAAAGCTGATAAAGAAATTACTTTACCAGAATGCTAGAATAGGTTGATATCTTAGAGAGAGAGTACATTATTTTTTTTATTTCGCAATGTCGAGTATTGGAGTTGATGCTTTCCATTTTAAAATCACTCCTTGCAAATAAATGTTGACAACAATAAAAATGTAGTGCGTCGATAAATTTCCATAGAAATGATGTCGGGCAATATAAAGAAAATTCAACGAGACGGAGTGTTTGTTTTTATCAAAGATGCAATGAGAAATTTTAAAAATGACTGATGGTTAGGGTTTGTTTTCTTAAATGAGTATCTCATTTTGAATTTAGAGCTAAACTGGAAGGTAAAAACTTATATCAAATCACACTTTGCATATTAATAATGTATTTTTTCGTATTGTGTCATTATTTCCCAAGACCTTAAATATTTAAAGCCAAAATATTTCTATATTTTTAAGGTATTAATTAATATTCTGTTATTAGCTTCCTGAAATTCTATAAAAAAAGGAAAATTAAGTTGAAATATTTTTAATCTTTACTTTATTTTTCTTCTATTTATTTTATTTCCAAACATTTTCTATCTCTAAAAATAGTTTACATTTAACAAAATGTATGAAAAAGTTTTTTACAACAAATACCTAAGTAAAATAATAACATTTAAGTATCTATTTAAAGGTGATTAATAAAAAAGAAGAGAGGATTAACGTTACAAATATGTACACCTTGGATTCAATTTTTTTCGACTTTTATTGATATTTTCATATATTGCACACATTGTAATGTTATTGATTTCTGGTATGTTCACGTTTTCAGAATAAGCTAAAATAATTCAAGTAATTTAACTTTTTTACACTGAACGGATGTGAATAAAAATTAAAATACAGGGTGAGTGCAAATGATAGACCCAGTTTTAAAAAATCAAATTATCGAAACTATTGCATATAATACAATAAGTGATACGTGAATGTAAAGAGAAATGAACCAAGGTTTTTTGTTGTTGTTGTTGCTAGTGTTCGATGCGGGATCCTCTTGATACACGGCATTCGTCCAATCTGAAATCCAGTTCGTTCCATACATTTTGTAGCATCACTATATTATTGGTTCGTAATGCTTCATAAATGCTTACTAGTTGTCCTCTGTTATTTGCCGTGTCAATTGTAAATAATTCGGTTTGAAATTACATTTTTTTCGTAAAATTTTCCATATCGTTTTCTGGGACATTCCAAGCTCACAGGCGGAAGCTCTCGTAGACTTTCGTCGACTTTGAACAGAACTCTGCCTCATCTTCTCCACTGTTTCTTCCAAGACGCTTGGGAGGCAGTTGCTTTTCTTTTTATCCAAGCTACATGATTTCTTGAATTCATGATATCATCTCAGAATTTCTTGTTGTTTGGTGCTTCGTTTCTGTAGCGATTTCTAAATGCACGTTGTACCAAAATAGCCGAAGAAACCTGTGCATACTCTAATACGCAGTGTGTGTGTGTTTTTTTTTTTTGTCATTTTCGCCATATTTAGATTTCAATCACAGTGATATTGAATGTGCTGTTGAGCGTTAGTGAAAAAAAAATTGCTATAATTCTCTTCACATTCATATATCACTTATTGTAATATACACAATCGTGTCGAAAATATGATTTTTCAAAATCGAATCCATCATTTTTACTCAACCTGTAATTGTTTTGTAAACCATACTACTCAGGTTTACATTTGAAAAAAAAATAAGAGTAGAGTAAAAGTAAGAGAGTACAAGTCGTCAGTAAATGGCCTTTAATATTAAAATCATAGTCGAATTAATGGCTCATTTAATTACGCTAGAAAAACGATATTCATGATTAGAATAAATCATTCTTCCTCCACTAAACAAAAGGGAACAACCAATGATAATAAAACTCCTTTGTTAGAATTGAAGAAATACCTCTGCATAAATCTGTGTTTGTCCCGTATGAGAAGTATTAAGAAAATAACTCATGTCCTCTTAAATGCAGTTAAAACAGTGCTTCTCAAATGTTCAATATTTGCGACCAAATATTCAATCATAATTTTCATCGCACCCTCCCATACAATAACAATGTATTGAATTTAAGAAGACTATACTTTGACTGTAAAATTACAATACAGCTTTAACCTGTTAAGTGCAACAAGCGCATATAAATGTCTCGCTCAGCCAAAGCGTTAACTGTCCCGGGAGTATATATACGTCTTTCCGAAGTACGATCCGAAGCTTTGGATTGCAATAAAAGGACCTATATAGAGTGTTTTCGAAGGATTTACTTATTTCAGGGGATTTTTTTTAATTTATTTCTTTTTTCGCCCTCGTGCCACCAATGCATCTTATACACGCCACGTGGAAAACGGGGGCATTGGGGAGCGAGTCGTATAACTTTTAATCGGTAATTAAGGGATTAACTATAACCCGTACAAATGATCAAGGAGTGTTAAATTGTGTGTATAATCTTATATATGACAAGCCATGGGGTCAACGCGTTGTGCAGTACTGATACATTTATAAGTGTATTATATCAATGTAAATGCGTATTTTATTTTTTATTATCTCGGAATTATTTTGTTTGTTTACTTTCAGTAATTTAATATTTTTTTTTTAAACAATCTTTTGTTTTCAACTTTTCAATATGCTCGCACCCCTCTCGTGGAGTTATCACGCCCTCTACGGGGGCACGCTCCACAGTTTGAAAAATGCTGAGTTAAAGACATGATTCGTAAGTTTAATGAAAGGGATACTTTAGATCTTGCCTTTAATAGATGATGATATTCAATTGAACTGGCGATTGGGAAGAACATTGGAACTGCAACCACTGAAGCATTTGCAATAGCGGAATTGCGCACCCTCATAAAATGATTTTGTTTGATTGTCAGTAAAAAAATACAAGAAATTCAGTGAAGATAAAAAACCGCTAATTAAGGGACTATGATTCATAAATGATATTCAAATCTACCTGACTATTTTTGTCTCTTTCGCAGACGTTTACTTTTTGTCTTGTTTCAATCTATCTTCCAAAAAATGAAGACATTTTATTTGCGATATCAATCAATAAATAAATAAATTTCTTCAAAGTTAATAAATTTACACTTTTATGATAAACCTTTAATAGAAAAAAAAAAGTTTTGTAAATCGTAATAAATCTAGAAATTCTATCATTAGTTTCAACGAAGAAACATAGCTACATTTTCAATTTACAATGGAGGTTCTAGTTAAATTTTAAATGCTTGTGGCATTAAGCTATTAAAAAAAATAAGAAATAATAATCGACATAAAATTATAAAAATAATTCTTGCTCTATTACTTTCTTACTGCCTTAAAGAACACGTAGAGTGTAATTTTGAAATGATAATTTTTGAATTTTACTGCTGTTGAGCAATAAATAAATAAATAAAAAATAAAGGTTGCTCCTGTGCTTTTTTTAAATCTTGTTTTATTAATAGTTACATAACTAAAAACAATACTGTATTTTATTTTGAAATATTAAGTTGGGATTTAAACATTTAAATGGAAAAATAATTTTCAAGCAATATTTTCAAAATATTGTTTCACTAATCATGTACTCATAAATTATTATCTTTTTTTTCTGCTGTTCAGTAATAAAAATGTTTCTGTTTCTTACAAATTTTATTTTGCTTAACAGAGTTATATATAACTGAAAACAATACTGCCATTTATTTTGGAATTCTGAGCTGTGATTTAATCAATTAAATGAAAATGATATTTAAGCAATATTTACAATATTGTTTCATCAATTATGCAATGTTTAGGCAATTGATACAAATTCGCTCAAATACAGCATCAATTGTACATCAGTAGTTTCTTTTACATGTCTCTATAGCCTCGTAGTACACATTACCGTTGAAATAATGTGAAGTTAAACCATTTTGGCTCCAACGAAATTTACTTAGATCGTAGAGAATTTAACAACAACGTTTGATTCATTTATCAAATAACTCATGTAGTAGAGATAAAAGACATTCCTGACATTTCGCGAAAGTATAAATCGTTCTTACATGAAAATAGTTTGTTCTTAATGATCCTCAGAACAATGGGAAACAAAATTCCAAAGTAATTTTCCCGTATCTTCAGCTTACATACGTATGATACTCAACTAGCGCCAGAAATTGTATATAAAAGTAATGTAGAACAAACTTAATAAAGAAACACGATCGTTTGTATCATTCAAGCGAGTTCTTTTCAATTTCAAAATAATTGTGTACATGTCATCGGTAATGTGAAAAGATGAAGATGTTTCTACCATTATTCTTGATTGTATCTCCTTCAAAAAAATAAACTTTGGATGGATATTTGACTGTTTTTAAGAATATATTTAGAATGAAGTGAATTTTGACTCTCAATTTTAAAAACTGTAACATATTGTAGTTATAAGAAAACAATTCAAGTTTCCCTCAACCTTATAAGAATCTAAAGATTTGGATAAAAATCATCTTTAGATAATTTGAAAACTCTATTTTCACCTATTCAATCTTAAATTTGCAAATTTTAACTTCTGTGGAATTTTAAATTGAAAACTCTTGTTTTATTTTGAAGAAGTTAGTATGCTTAACTGGTGAAATCATCAATTTTACTTTTAAAGCAAAATTTAATTTATGAAATACCATCCGAATTTGGGCATTCAATAAATTACGTAGCTCAACTGTTCTTAAGTAAAATATGGAACTCAAGTACATTTAAGTAAATTATGTAGCGCAAGTACATTTATAAGAATATTTATTTGGAAGATTTCTCAATTGCTTTAAAAGTCATTAAGAAAACTTTGAGGTCTCTAAACTGTTATACAATAAAGTAAGTAACCTCTATCTAAGTATTTAAATATTATATCTTTTAAATACTTGGTTTAATGCATGTTGGTGGGCAACCCGCAGCACGCAAGCCACCGTGTTACGGCGGAGTTGTAATAGTGGCACGCGAAGAATTATTGAAAGATTTGAAAAAGAAATAATAAATAAAAATAATTTCACAATTTTTTTGAAATGTGGTTATTTAAGGCCCCCCCCCCCCACCGCTTAAAAAATTGGATCAGTATGCTTCTGAATAAATATTTTCTACTAAGAACATAAAAACAAAATATCTTTCAAAATTATCTGATATTCCCAATAAAAACAACTTAATTTTGATATAATCTTCAAGAGCTAATTCTAATATACATGATTGGGGAAAAAAGTACAATTTCAAAAGCCACATTAGTTAAGTACAGACGGTTCAATAATTATTTAAAATTAAATGTTTCACGATAGTTATTTTTTATTTTATGCCTAACTTAACTGATGGAACATGTAAAATGTTTATTAACAATGGACACACACACACACCTAAGTAGAACCTAAGTAGTTATTTTTATCTTTTTATTATATTATTTTTAAATTTCCACAACGCACGCACGCAAGCACACACGCACACACACAC
>BMAV01018284.1:49320-94320 GCA_019973955.1 Trichonephila inaurata madagascariensis | reverse complement strand
TGGTTGGGTATTTTTTATGTGATAGTACTCTTTCGTCATCACTTCGGTCGTTAATTAGAGCGATATTGTTCTATGGTAAATTTCCGGAAATTATTTTTTAACTGCTCTCTAAATAGATTAGTGGGAGAATGCGCATGTAATTGACGCGTTCTTTTTCTCTTTATAACGCGTATTAAGAAAATCATTTCCCTTCTAGTAATTCACCCCTGCTTAGTTATGTCAGTGTAAAGGTTGCTGAAGTTAGAGGAAGCTTTAAAATTATTAAATAGGTTAGATTCAGATGAAATCGATGTTAAAATTGCTGTATTACCCCCAGATGCCAATTGAACAAACTGGCGAAGATGAAGAGGATGGTAATGAAGTAAATACTGGTGAGATTATTATAAAATATGTTACTGTCTCTTTGAAGGTTAGAATTGTTTCGACAACAAAGTGCGGAAAAAATCTAAAAGACATCAGTCATTTTTATAGAGAATAAATACCTCATTATACAAAATAGGAAATACAGGCTGACACAGTACAAGTGGTAGTGCAGCTCAAGTAGATGAAAACTGCATTGATAGATGAAACTTAATCAGAGCTTTTAGAGCAGTTTTATTCCAGTGAAGTTTACAATCTTTTTGTTAAAGGAACTAGGAGATATGCAGCAGATGTAAAAAACGAACACGATTTCTTGACTACTATTGTCGAAATACATGTTTTTATCGGAATTTTCTTCTAACTGGTTATCATTGATTATTGGTCAGATGCTGAAGATCTTGGCATTATCCTGGTAAAAAATGCCATGTCACGTAACCGCTTCCGAAAGTTGAAATCTTTTTTACACTTTACAACAATGAAACTGTAAGTCAACATGCCCAGAATCGACCCTTTAAAATACAGCCTTTGTTTGCCAAACGCGATAATAATTTTGAGAAATTTGGACATTTCTCTGCAAGTAAAAGCATTTTTGAAATGATTGCCATGTATTATGTTAGGAATGGTTTGAAACAGTTTATCCGAGGCAACCCAATACGTTTTGGATATAATATTTGAACTCTCTGTGGAAGTGAGGGATATTGCTACAATTTTTCTCTCTATCGCGGTAAGAAATCTGATGCAAGAAATGATACTCCTCTTGGTACTCGGGTTGTGAAGAAACTAACAGAGAATTTTGTGAATCCTTTAAGTTACACTTTTTTTATATTTTGATAACACTTTTACTAGCATTGATCTTTTTCAAAGTCTTGGTGAAGAGGATTTTCAAACTTCAGAAAGCATATGAGAAAATGAGATAAGCCACGAGTATCCTTTATAAGAATCTAAGTCTATGCGGAAGGAAGAAAGAGGATGGTCTGATTTTGCATTTGACTAGAAAGCTGAGATATTACTCGCGCGATGGAATGACAATAGTACTGTCACTTCAAAATTTAGCCCTTTAGAGCCATTCTTTGATATTAACAGGTGGAGTAAGAGAACACACAGGCAAAATTAAAGTGAAAATGCCAAATTTGATAAATTCTTACAACAAACATATGGATAGTGTGGATCACCGTGACTGGTTGGCTGAACTTTATTCTATTAAAATTCGTAGAAAAGAGTGGCACTGGCCATTTTTTTATGTGTTCACTATATATGTCTATGGTAAACGCTTGTACAATTCGCAAAACTCTCAACAAAGATGAAGCTCTAAATTTGAAGGAGTTCCGAAGATCTGCAACAACATGTGGTATCCCCTCCGTTGGGATACCCTCTCCCCACTATCCACGCGACCTACAACTAAGGGAATGAATAATTCAACACTAAACCCAGTCATAATAAAATAAGTTTATTCTGATCTTAATTTATGTATACAACAACAATACTAGTCAAGAAGGATATTGATCAAGAATGAAACAACGCAAAACGTATTACTGATAATTAGCGTAATTAACAACTGAATCTATGTTTATATATTAATTCCTAACTTAATAGTATTCGCCCTATCCTTATAGTTTAGATGAACTAGCTTACCGCTATTTTCTGGGTAAACAGCTACGGTCCGTAAAACGTCAATTCAACCTTTAATCTGGCTGGCTCTGGCTTAGGCAATGCTCCCCTGGTCTCAGAACCGCTTTTGACTTATGTGCATCGACACTGTTAGGCCAACTCTCAGAATGAAGACTCCTCTTCTAGAATTTATCTCACTTCACTTAGCTTACTTAGTACTCAGAGATTCACTTAGCAATCACTTCTAGCATTACTTCTCCACTTAGCGATCCTCACGAATGCTAACCTTCCAGTATATATGATTCCTAATTTGCATAAACACGTTCTCTTCTTGAGTTGTTTGGAAAGAATTGCCATTCTGGCTCCAAAGAATCCCAAGAAGACAATTAGTGGAAGTCGCGATAAAGCCCCTTCACAAACATTCTATCTAAAAAAAAACTGTGATAAGAACAAGAGCTAGATATCTAGGATCTCGATTGCTCAATCTTATGCAAAAGAAGACATTTTTTACTAAAGCAAGAGGAAAAATGTTGTTCTCAAAGAGAAGGCTGCAAAAGAAAAAAAAAAATAAATACTATTGCAAATGTGACAAAATACATTGTCGGGCTTTGGACTTTTCCACCAAAATTAGAGGGAAATTTAACTGAAAAGTAAAATATTTTTTAACCAAGAAATTATTATTAAAATAAAGTAAAATTTTGAGGAAGTAGCTTTTTTTTTTTTTTTTTTTTCATCATTGAAGAAAATACTAAAACATGTAAGTGCAAATTTTATCCCAGTGTCCTATTTAGAAGACGGATTAGATTTCTTATATAAAGTATATTAATTTATCAAATTTTGTTATATTTAATTTTTTTAGGTTTAACTAATTTAAGAAAATATAGTTCTACTCAAATTTGAAAAAAATAAACAAATTGGGATAAAACAGGTTAATGTACATGTAAGCTCTATTATCAGTGCTTAAATATACTTTCTCATTGCAGGAATACAACGTGAACAAACGCGTGATTTACAAAATTCAATAACTAAATATGCCTTTTTAAACTTTAAATATTTTACAATTTTGAAGAAATAAAGCAAAAACGATTGTATGCTAAATTATTTAATTCGCTATCAAAACTGTTACAATGCATAGTAAATTTTATTTTAATTTTCAAAGTAGGCTCGGTTTTAGCACCATGTAAAAAATGTAAAATGAAAACTATCTTACATATTTGTTCAAATTATATTGTGATCAAGTTGCAAAAAGGAAATAATTACTTTCCTCAAGATTGGAGTTTTTGCTTTTCGTATTCATGTTGCCATATATGATAAGTTTAAGTAATGCAAATGGAATAACTTGCCTTTTAATATTACTCATTTATTTTTACCAATTATGTTACTTCTGCTTCTTCATTGCTTCATGATAGAAACCACTTATTAAGGACTAATTATGTTAATACAATGATCCAACATATTCTGATAAAAATTTCTTAGCTAATTGTTGATAAAATCCTAAGAAGATTCTACGTACATCCTCGAAAAATTCAATTAGGAAATAACAACAACTTGATACGTAATTGAGTAATTTTTATCTCTATACAACATTCGATTTCTTTTCACTTTGTATTTTATTGCACGAAAGAAATTTGTAAGATCCATTTTAATCTTCAATAAATATGTTACTTTCAATATCATTAAAAGTAATATTTATAGAAATAAGATTAGATACATTACTGAGCATGAAAAGAAAAATACATGGTGAAATAATGTAACACTTGAAATGTTGCCTACGATCTTAATCTTATTTAATATGACATAATTTATGTTAATAAACTAATAAAAGACATGTTACGCGTTTATTTATGGCATTTTGTTCTTATACAAATAAATTTTTTTTATGTATTTCTTTCTAATTCTGTAAAAGTATTAAAAGTTATCACTAGAAATCAATGATATCATTCGAAAAATCGATGTAATTTTTTTTCCATTGCTACAATACTATGATATACTATAATATTTCCAGAAAGTTATGTAAAGAAATAGAATATATCCTCTTTTTGTTGAATTCACAAAAAGTTATTGTTGATTTCATGATGGTACTTTGGTGCGAGAGAATACATTTATTAGTATATATAATATCCGTATTTTGTCATCACTATAAATATGATTTTTCTTATTGTTCACTTGTTGAAATTAACTTAATATTCATTTGTTTTTCTGTAACGTACTAGCAGTTAAAAATTTAATCAGTTTTTGTTTTGTTTTAGAATGTAAATGTATGACTGTTAATTATAATAATAAATCCGAATAAAATGTTTGCTTCTTATACGGGTAGTTCAACAGTTTCTTCTTCTACCTAGATTACTTAGTTTGATTGCGCATAACTATTTCAATTTCAGAAAAGAATTGTTTTCCATAGAATTTTTTTTCTCGACGATAGAAAATATAAAGGATTTTTAGTTTCTTTTGGTTTTGGATAAACTAAATATTAAAAATTATTTAAGGGGACTTGCCAAAAAATAAAAAAAAGAGAACTATCATGGTATAGGAAATTTTAATGAATTTAGTAGTCTAAATACGATATCAAGTCAAAATACTTCAAAATAATTAATGCAGTATATTTAAATAAATGCTGAGTTAAACCTAGATAATACTATAAGTAAATATGTTGCGCATCAAATTAGAATAGAAAAATCCTTTCAAATATATTTTTAAAATAACAAACTAAATAATAGTTCGTATTTTTTATATAATATATGTAATTTCTCTTGTATATGAAGTGAAATGGTTATGAATAAAATGTTTGGATATTGTTAAAGGTTAAGCATTTAATTTTTTATGCTGATGATCCATATGTAAAGAGCTGGATTGCGTCCTTTTTTCATAAATCCGTTGTAATTATTATTTTAATGTGGTATTTAAATATTACTTGTTTTACAATATTTTAATATTGCTTACGAGTGTTTACCTTGAATTTCTATTAAAAGTTTATTTAATGAAATATATTTCTCATAAAACACGCATTTTGCATTGATTTTTATCTTTACTATCAATGATTGGTTTATATTACTAGCAGCAATTAAAATCAGGAAAGAGCAAATACAACGGAATATCTTGTTATGAAACATTTTGTGTATGAAAATAGTTACTTTCAACTTTGAAAATTGATAATACATTCTTACACGTAGTTGAAAAGTATTTGCACAGTAATAGGAATCAGTAGCTGTAACTTGAAATAAAACACTACTATTTTTTGAGAGTTGATTTTCATTCTCAAAGCCATTTTAGTAATAAGAAGTAAGTTTATTCCATAGTTGAAAATAATAAAAATACGAGGGTAACTCTGAAAAGTTTTGAGACACGTGCAGACGAAAATTTACAAGAAAAAAAACAATGATTTATTTTGAAAATATAAAGTACTCTAACACAGCAGACGATTTTTTACTGACTTATTTTAAGTTGTTTAGCATGGATTAAATTTTCGACAGATGTGAAAAAGGGAGTTGATTCGAGAACAATATTGTGTATGATTTTCTATGATTTTAAGGCGAGATTAAATCAAGACGAATGCGTTCGACGGCTGCAGTTATCATTTAGTGATGAATCTCCATGTCGTGCTACTGTATTCAGACGGTTTATAGAACTTTGCAGTGAACGCGATTCTCTTCAGGATGAAGAACACACAGGAAGGCCATTGTCGGCAGTAATCCCGGATAATGTGTCTGCTATACGAAAAATGTTAATGAATGATAATTACTGTGTCTACCAAATGATACATGAGAAACTTTACGTTAGATCCACAGCCATACACAAAACTATCATGACTAATTACAAATGAAAAAAGTAGTTTGCCGTTGGGTTTCTCATAACCTAACTGAGCACCAAAAGGAGGAGCTTGTCAGAATCCATAAAGAAACTCTTAAATTGTATAAATAAGGGGTGCTATATCACATAATTGCTAAACTTGTAACGGATGATAAAACCTATGTACCTTTTTTTGATGTTCCAACACGTTAAGAAAGCAAAGCATGGATCTTTTAAGATGATCCCACACTGACAACGATGAAAAGACAACGAACAATGAAAAAAGTAATGTTTCTTTTTTTTTTTCAGAAGTACGGGATTGGTCTAAGTCATCAAGTTTGAAGAACAGAACACAGTAACAGCAATCTGGTTTACCACTAAATGTCTTCCAGAAATTCTTCTAGAAGTGAACGTTAGGGGACTAATACTTCACCATGACAATGCATCTTCCCATACAACCGGATTAATAGTTGCGTTTCTTAAACAAAATTCAATTAAAGTGATAGAGAATATCCCCCTTATTCTATGGATCTAACTATGTATGACTTTTGGTTATTTTTTAATCCAAAAAAGAACTTACGTGAACGTCGTTTTTATTCAGATGAGTTTGATGTAGCTATAAATGAATTTTTTCATTAATTCCAAGAAATGAATGGTTTGAGCCATTTAATCTGAAGAAAAGTCGTCTATAAAAATACATTGATGCTGCGGGAGACTCTTTTGAACACACCTAAAATTTTATAAGTATAGCTTTAAATACTTAGGTACATCTCAAATATTTCAGATTGACCCACGTATATAACATCTCATAACATTAATTAAAGAAATATTTATAAATATATACACTGAATTATTTAAAAAAAGAAAAACAAACAATTCATTATAATGAAATAGGAATTCCGTAATTTTATTCGAATAATCAAACGAAATGGTTTCACTGATAACACTCTTTACAGTGAGTATACATAAACATGTTAAAGCCATTAACCATTATATTTACTGATTTTTTCTTATCTGATGTAATCTAAGAAAGTAACTTGGAGAATATTTGCTGTTACACGAAATGTATAAATTATGCATAGAAGACATCTGTTGCTGGTCCGTGACACTTTAATCACAAAGAAATTTTTCCCTACTCACAGGTGCTTAATGGATGTATTATACCAAAAGTGTTCCTCCCCCAAAACTGTAATAAGTATTAGAAAGAAAATATATTACATCGATTTCTTTGCGTGTGTGAAAACTTTTAGTAGTTTCACGCAAGTTATTTTTATTATCTTTGCGGAGAATGCAGAAAGGATATGTTGGAACTTCAAGGTAAAATATTTATGAAAGAAGTTTTCTAATATTTCATGGAAGTAGAGACACACAATGTCATTAATTTCATTAAGAACAAGCATTTAGATTTCAGAAATTTGAATAATTTCTACGCAAAAGGAAGCTATATACAAATCAAGTAGATAAACATACAAATATATTTACTTCTTTTAATTATATTTAATTCATCTGATATAAAATTTACAAGCAAAAATTTTGGATATTGAGATTAATTTTCTTATTTTTTTTAACATTATTTAAAACATGTTATGAAAAAATATAAAGGTAACGCTGCTATATATAGCTCAGACCTTTGTACAGAGGCTCAACTAGAATTTTTGAAATATTTAACTTAGAAGTGAGTTTATCCATGCTTTATGACAACAGAGGGGAGAAATTTTAAGAAAAAAATCCCTATAATTATTTGAAATGGTTGTAACTCTGAAAATAATTTGAATTTTTCAAAAATCATAGTTGAGCCACTGTACAGAGGTCTGAGCTATATACAGGCAAAATATTATTATAATAGAAGAATTTTTTACAAAAAGAGAACATTTTGAAAAAAAGGTTATTCTAAGCTAATTTTTTTTGCCAAAATATTGTATTTAAATAAATTTTTTTTTGTCAAAATATCCTTACAACAATTTTATGCATGTATTCTAATCTAAGTGACACTAAATATCATGAAAATTATCCATTTATGTGCTTTTTTTAAAATCACGGTTCCGAACGTAGTCGGATACCTTAATAAATGAATAAACATGATAAACTACAAAATGTTTTGAGCTTTCTTTGACACAACAGCATGATTAAAGTAAAGTAAATTTATTTTCCCTTTGTGTTTGTGATAATTTACATCAAAAACTTTTCATTAAAATATGTACTTATTTGTATTATTAGTTTTGCGTATTAAAGGCAGATAATTCAGATCTGGAGAATATTACCAATTTTTTGAGTGATAGCTTACAGTGTTATTATGTATCTGAGAAATAAATGCTCAACCCGTCTGAAAAATAAATGCTCAAAATACAATAATTCTATAAAATCATTCACAGTATGAGAAAAAATATTTATTAGAATCTAATTATGAGGTAAACATATTCACATTAGGTGGTGAATTAAGTTATTTTTAAGTCTATTAAAAGTTTGCCGGAGCTAATCAACCTAAGCTATTCTTTATCATGTGGTACAAGGAAACGAAATAAAATATTAAGAATCATTTTTGTGACGTATTGGAAATATCTCCTTGACAAAATTCACGGCTTTTTTTAATATATCAGAAACTAATTGGATACAAAAAAAAATTGAGCATAAGCTATTTAGACTGTTTTCAACTTGATTCGGCAAGAAAAAAAAAATTAATTCTCTAACATTTTAATCCGATTTCTTGTGAATCACTGACATTGACACTAATTTTATATATCCAGCTGTGAGGGAAATTACAAAAGCTGTTAAGGGTGTGCCATTTTTTTGGACGACTGTATGTCACGAAAGTAGAAATTGAAATTATCGAAGATAGGAAAAAGAAAAGGGAAAGTTATGAAAAAGGAAAATTGTATCAAAATGAGTATTCTTTTACTATGGAGATAGAAGAAAATGTTAGAAATCTGTTAACCATTTCTTTTTATGAAGAATATTTTTATTGGGAAAGCCATTTTAGAAGTGTTCTAAGAGAAACGAAGAGAACAGTTCAGAATTCAATGTTTTGTAACACCGTTCAGTTATAGAATTGATACAATCAATAAAGAAAAGATTTAGGCGCAGTAATATTATTTACCTCTCTTTTATGTTTTTGTCATTGAATAGTGCTTTTAATAACATCAGTTCTGTATTGCTATCAAATTTATGTATTATATATTATACACATTAATATCCAACTTTATAATGGACAAATTTTAATGAAAAATCGATAAATTTTAATTGCTGTTAAACAGTCATTTAAAACATTTTTAACTTCTGTAATCTTAATAGCAAAAAGTTAAAATTAATACGTCTATTAGCAGATCTGAATGAACTAAATTGTAATAATAATTAGTTAATTAACACAACTTTTTCCTTATAAAACTTACGAGATTTTGAAAAAGTCTACTGAGTCTTTTATAGAACTAAAATAAAGGACGATCCAAATCACCTACGATAAAAATTTTATTCAAAATGAATCATTAGTTCCCCTGGAAATAAAAAACTCAGTTTAAGAGCCTCTTGCTAGATTATTTCCCTCAATTAATTTTTTTTTCGTTTTTAAACGCCTTGAAATAGGTGGATCGAGTCTTAAATTTTATAAACTAGTACATGATCTTTTAAATTTACCGTGTACCAATCATAAGTTAAATCTGTAAAATTTCTTGAAATTTTAGAAGGAATTTGTAAAATTTTGAATTTAAAGATTTTATGAGATGATGAATACCCTATGTATAAAACAAATTTTCTACATTAAAACAAACTTTTTATTGTATACATGTTTAATGTATAATTCATAATTTTTTTTAAAAAAAACTCTTTTTTTAAATTTAATTTATTTGTTTTTCAAATATTCATTGGAAAAAATTTATTCGAATATTGGTATTAATATCTTTAAAAAATAATAAGCCGAAATTGTTAAACAGTAAAGACTTTTAAATAACATCAGGAGCAAATTTTTAAAACTCAGAAGTATTTAAAGCATTCACTGCCATGCAAATTTAAAGCGTCTTGCCTTGAGTGCCAATGTCCAAGGTTTACATTTAAGGAAAACATGAAATTTTGCAAGATATAATTTCAAGTTACTGATATAATATTGTAATGACAAATACAGTAATTTTATTTAAAAATAAAATACTACGCGATAACTCGTCACTGAATAAGATTTCTGCACTGTGAGTGCCACTTACGAGTTATGTATTAGCAGTTCCTTTTTTTTTCAATAAAAAATTTCATATACAAAAATGTCCTTTTAGTTTTGTTAATCTTACAAGCTCGTCATTTAATTTCATGTGGCAAACTTAAGATATGTAATGTTAGGTCAGAGTGTTTCATACGAATTTTCAATGATCCTCGTTTGGAAAAGCATATAAGTTACAAAGAGTTGTAATGCAATAAGAAAGAACTGCTAGTTAAGAATTAACAGATCTCAGGAAAATCATCCATTTGGTACAAGAAAATCGCTCTACCCTACTTCAGAATCTTCTTGTAGAATGCATGTAAGTTCTATAACCAAAGAAATCAAAAGTGCATCAATTCAGTGAATCAGTTATTACACATTTATTTGATGGCAACGGCAGCAATGCAGAAGAAAACAACAACTATATAACAAATAAAACTGTGTGTGATTTTCATTACTTAGAGCATTTAACTCCCACAGAAAAAGTAGGATGCTCAATAAGCCATCTTGAATACATACAAAGAAAAAATAGGATGCTCATAAAGCCATGTTGAATATATAGAAAGAAAAAAAAAACATAAGGAGACTGGGTATTTTTGTCCAGTGTGTTCTCTCAACCCAGCACTTTTCGTTGGTCTTTGCTTTAATGCTCATGAAACACAGCAACAAAAATTAAAATATATTTTGAATTTTTGGAATGCATTCATATATATATATATATATATATATATATATATATATTATTATGTTAAAATCTAATCAGCTAAGTTATAATTTTAATAATAAAAATTGATAATTAATATGTTTTTTGCACTACATAAATTTTTCATTCATCCTTTTTAATAATTCCTAACTCAAATCGACAAATGTAATCAATCTAAAATCGCAGCACACTACGAGATATTTCGTAGTTGGCAGTGAATAGATTAAGCATAATTTTTCGAAATTTGAAAATCATGCTAATTTTAAGCTGAGAAATCTGATACGATTAATAAAGCAACAAAGATAATGTAGTTACAGTTACATCAGTTTAGCTATTTCCTATACACTCCAGTGTATTACGAGAACTATACTTTCAAACTGCATTTTTGAATTTTTAAGTACATTATTTGTAAAACTCGCACACTTTATCTACAAGGAAACTTGAAATATACAATTGTACAATGTTCTCATCTTTTGAAGTTATTTTTTTAAAAATATTACTCCAAGCTTTTGAACAACAGTATACGTCTAGGATAAAATGTCTTGTGCAAGCAAAAAGGTGTTCGAAGGAGACGAATGAAAGAAGGCGAATTTATAAAAGAACAAATGTGCCATGCTAGTTTATAAATAGAGTGTGAGTGATTAAACCTGACATAATTTCAAAAGTCATGTAAATAATGTATTATATCTAACGATATAGATTTAATATGAGATGATTATTTGTTAATGGATCAGAGTAATAGTGATGTTGAAGATGAAGTACGATAATGTGCTTGAAATTATAATGGATGATAAATGAAGCTTTTCATGTTATCCAACAATGAAGGTTCATATATTAGACATTTCCATTACATGAACAGTATTTAGGTATATGGAGAACTCTAATTTTTTTATTCTCATCTTTTTATTCTTAAAACTAACATTCTTTTAATATGAGGTCTAATATGCATGCCTTTATATGGGGTATACCCCTGTAAACTTTGATATAATTTGTGTTAAATAATTTAGCAGAGTTTCGTAATTCTGTCCCTTTTGGACCACTATTTACATCAACAATCTTGTTCTGCTCCAGGAGAAATTGCAAGCATTTTTAAGAGTGTCCATTTTTAGGACAGCACTAAATTTTATCTAACAATAGAATCTGCCTCCTTTTACTATCGATTCTTTTGTAAGCGGTCTTATAAATGATTGAAGACTTTTTAAAAGACTTTATGCTACTTTAATCATTTTTAAACAATTTAGAATATGAATTAAAGTAATAGAGAAAGCGATAGATAAAAAAATTGAATACAAATAATGTTATATATCTGAAAAACAAAGACTATATATAAAATATGAACACATTTATGTGTAATATTATATTCATTTAGTCTTAAATAATTTTGCTAAGATTGACTTAATCTCAAAACACATAAAGTATAATTTCGTTTGACAAACTGGAAATGTAAGGGAAATACACAGGATTTATTTAAATGGGAAAGTATTTATTTATACGAGATTCTATCTATGTTTTGTTGAAATTGTTGCTTAATTATCATTTCTCCAGCTCTATTATAAGTTAAATGTAAATGTTATATATTTTTAAAGGTTTTTTTTTCTTTGATTAAAAACTTCAGTTGTGTATCTTTTAACCCTTTAGCGGGCCCAAAGCTAAAATACACTTTTCTAGACAAAAAACTTGATAAATGTAATGTTCTCATCCTCTATAAACATTATTTAGTCACAAAAAAATATGATCAATGGTTTTTTTCCTGGGTGGTGGCAAGACTTTATAGCCACCACGCACTTAAGATAGTTATCTTACTTTTGAGGACAGAAATAATGAATAATATTAAAACAAACTTTTTATGCAAAATTAACATTTATGTAATAACTATCTCAATAACAATTAAATACAAAGTACAGGTGCAATAAAATAATAATAGAATAATTGTACAATATAGAATACTTACTAAAATATACATTGAAATTGGTATATATCAAATTTTATATTTTATTTAACTTTAGTATAAAAAGTTTGAAATAAAGTAATACTTTTGAGGATTTAGATTAGTTATTTTACAAATTTGATGAGCTATTTACTGGGGAACTTTTCAAAGCAAGTAGGACCATTTACTTGAAGGCACAGTGGTACGTTGCAGGACAGAAACAGCCATCGAGAGCGATGAGTGTCTTTTTCTGTTATTGCTTCTGTTTTGACTCTCTCAAGTGGAGGAAGAGCGAACATTTCAAGAACATTTTTCTGTTTTATGTGGGCAGTGGATAGAACCTCTATCCACTTATAAAAGCTTTCCAAAAACCTAAGTAAAACCATTTTTATATTCCGAATATGCTTAATTCATTCAGATACGAGAGAAAAGTATACTTAAAACTTGTCCAATTTTTTTCACAGATCCGAAATTTTATTTATAGTAATCAAAATACAATTTGTAGATTTTTACTGAGAAAAACTGTTTCTAAGTACTCATCAGAGGACATGAAATGCAAAAAAATGTATCGTGCTGCCATCTGTATTGATTTTTATGCTCTTTAGCTTCAATTAATTCATGGGGATAGACTAGATATCCACCGCCCGCTTGGAGAAAACATTTTGTTATGTGGCTAGACCTATTATCTACTACTCGTGAAAGGGTTAATAATAATACGTAGAACTAAAACATGTAAATTTTACCTGAGTCTTTCAAATTTCAGTGATTTTTCTATTTTAATACAAACGAAGGAAAAATATTTCGTGCAGCTATTCAACAGAATACTTATATGGTCATTTGTCAATTTAGATTCAACTGATTTCAGAGTTTAGTGAATTGAATACACCAATAAGAATATTTCCGAAATAAAAAGAATCAATTTTTCTATGTTGCTTAGTTTTGTTTCTAATATTTATTTAAATTTGAAAACGTCTTTGGAATAAAACAAGATATAAGAAAAGTACATGTTATATTTTTGTTTCAGAAATGTTTATTTCTCAAGATATTTTCCAATTATTTTAAATTTATAAGATCATTTTCGTTTTTCTTATTACTATATTGATTTATTTGAACAATAGATTTTTTTCAAATATATATGTGCACGAAAATTGGCTGCTCAATTATTGACAAGCAAGCAAAAATTGTTTTGTTAATGAATAGAACTTTTATTGTTTTAAAAATTACCTTTTAATAATTTTATAAGTAATTTAAAATAAATTTTAAGTATTTAGTTTTGCAATGTTTTTTGAAAATGTATGAGAAAACCCCAAATGGATGTCATTGCTTTCAGTTTTCCCAGTTACAATATTTATCAAATAAAACATGTGCTGAGCATAATTATATTAAAACTTAATTATTTGATTTATATGTACATAATTATTTACATGAATTCGATTGAAAGCATACGAAGAAAACTTTTTATAGTGTTCACATAATTTACGCAAACATTTAAATTCCGTTTTCAAGAAACCGAACTGAAATTTAAATTATAAGGAAATATTTAAGGAATTAAATTTTTTGAAATGGGAAAAGTGTAATACTACGCTTAATTCTTAATTTACATATTATATTTCCTAAATAAGAAAAAAGAGATGAACTATTTAACGGTGTATTGAAATCCCGCAGGGTTCATAAATTATTTTTATTACGCAAGCATAGTTCAAAAGTGATAAAAACTGGTACATTTTTAAATTTAAAAGAAATGACTCCTGGAATCCTGAATAAGAGTTAAACGTCAGGCTTATCACCAAATTTCATGTTTAAAGATGATTTTAATGCAATGCATGGTCCAATCAAAAATATTTCTGTAAAATGAAGCCGTAAATGATATTCAGATACGAATTAAATATGATTTGTTGATTTTTTTTTCAGCGTCTGCTATTTTCTAAATAAACCTTGAAATTCGACTTATTAAAAAAATAACTGGAATTACTCCTGTCAGGTTCAAATCTTTTCCTAAAATTATCTTCTCCTCCTTGAGTTATGATGGATTGTTTCCTGTCGCTAACTTTTCAAATTCGCAGGTAATGCATAATTTCGAACTTGGTATTTCTTAATGGATCAAAGAGATGAAATTAAGATGAGAAAAATAAATGGAGCAGGGGGAGCTGTCTGGAATAATGCCAAATTCAGTTTAAGCGAATCTTGCTTTTTTTTTCGTAGTTATTTTATTTCGTTCATTTTTAAATTGTGACATGAATATAAGCAGTAGAGAAATATATCTCAACTGAAATAAAAGCATAGAATTTGTCAAAACTGTAAGAAATTTATTTTAAATAACTTAATGTTGGGAATGATAGATGGAGATAATTTTATTAACATTTGAGGAAGTGTCGGAAGAAAATAAGTATAAAGTTTAAGCTTCGTATTACGAATCGAAGCTATCTTACCTTTAATTTCTTACATTAAACTTCGTTACAACTCAATTCGTTACACTATAAAATAGTAAAAATAGTTCTAGCTGCAAAAAATAAAATAATAATAGTAATAATTTTTACTGAATTTTTAAACTATTGATTATTGTTCAGATGCGCAAAGAAATCATTTGAAATTTATACCTATATTCAGTTAAGAATAAGAATGGAGAGAATTGTCAATTACTCTCAAACTATATACAATAATTATATTCTACGGTAATGATACGATTTTTTTCTCCTAATAGGTTGCATAATGATTATTAAGTCTTTTGCAGACATGGCAATTCCCCCCCTCCTAAATGTGAGAGCCATTTCATGGGGGCACCATCTAGCGGCGGCTTTCGCTATTGCATTAGAAGGCTTGAGTTAATTTTAATTCAAGTTCTCGTCGGGTGTTAAGTATTACAGGGATTTAATTTTGTCGAGAATACCAGAGCCAAATGGATACTCAATGTATCTTCTTCATGCCACATAATCATATGCCATGCATGCCTATGATATTCGCATCCAGAATATTTATCAACTCAGGCCGGATTGAGCCCACAACCTAGAGATTACGAGGTGTTCACGCTACCTTTAAGCCATAAATACCAAATATCTCAACCTAATTCGAAAAAACGACATGCTGCTGAATTATTTAAACATAAAAATGATTTTGCATTTTGTTAAGTTTCACTAACTTCTGATAAAGGATATTGAAACTCATAAAAATATCTATAAGAGCGAAAGCTTTTATTTCAAAGATAATAAATTTGTAATATGTAAGAAAACATTGGAGTAAATATTATTAAAGCCTTCAGTATATTAAAAATATATTAAAATTCTTTTTGACCTTACTTGTCAATTATTAAGCTTGAGAATTTAATAATATCACCCATTATCACCAATCAAAAAATACAGTAAATCCCTGTCTGCATTACGGTACTGTATGTAATATCATTTTTAAAAGTAACTTCTAGAATTTAAGAAACAAAAACAATTCAATTTAACAGCTACAAAAAGAAACAAATATACACAAAATATAGAACAACAACGTTTTACTTTATTAGCGATATCTAATAAGAGTATGATCTAAGTACATCTTCACTGTAAACACAGAATAATGCGATATTGAGACTTATATCATCATCTCGTCTTGTTATTTTGAATTTTTATATACATTAAATTACTAATTATTTGAGATATAAAAACATTTTATTCAAAAAGGGGGGATTGAAAGATTTTTTAATTTAAATTATTTTATTAATTAAAAAAATCTTTGTAGAACGTCATTAAAATAAATTAATATGTAGAGAAAAAGAATGCGATATTCTAAGTATTATTAAGAACCATAGAGGGCCGAATTCCATGTAGTATGATAATCGCCTAATACACAGAATAACAACTTTTTCTAGCACGCAAGGAGTTATAGAGCATCAGAATCATTCAATAAAATTGCGGGTATCTGAGACAATTTAAACAGCAGTATACGTGATAGTAGTAGTTTACAATGTGTGATGGACTGTCTATACTGCGAGTACGGCAATCGAGATGACTCAGATATTGTTTTGAATAATGGATACAATCATCCTTCAACTAATTACTGACAATTCTAAACATATGAAACGCGTCTGTTCCGATGAAAAGTCCCATCCATCTGAAAATACACAATCAATACATTCGAGGTGTGCCATGTCAGCAACAATAGATACCAAATCCAGTTGTTGAGTATACCTTCCACAGAAAAGAAAGGACTTTCGCAATCCCATGAAAGTTTTCCCCACGTCATAAAACTTCTAGCACCATTTTTTGTTGTTTCAGCAATAGATACCAGGGAATAGTTCTCGACATTTCTCATTAGACACATGAACGTTCATCCATTTTATAGAGTGCAAGATGCGAGTTGTCATAGAAAGCAAGCATTTGAAAGAGGATTCCAGTATTACAAATAAAAGCTGTTTTTTTCAATCCAATTTCACCAGAAGTGGCATTTGGGTGCAGTGACCCTTTAAGTGCCATCTAGAGGCTTTTGAATGCTACATGTAAAAGAGTTTGCTGTATTTATCTTAGAAACCAGATTATAAGTTCCCTGAATCATTTAAAATGTTATTTGTTCAACTGTGAAATGCATGTCAGTACTCAAACATCGTTACAACCGACGTTTGTTTCTCACATAAATAGCAAGTATCCCAGCACTCTCTCCGGGTCTTTTATTTTAAATGATGTCTTTACTTAAGCCACAGTAGACTTTCATCTTAGCAGCATTTGGATAGGTCACAAATTGCCCAGTTTCTGAAACACTGTTACTTTGGTGTGAATAGCAATATTTCTTTTGCAAGTCAGGTAAATCGAGAGTATGAAGAAGCGTATAACGAAGGGTATGTTTATGATAGCTTACGTTTTAGAATTTTATACCCATCCTGCCTTTAATTTAACCTGTTACGTTCCCTTACTTGTGAGCAATTTACTTTGAGGTTGGGACAGACGAATCTGATATTCATGCAAGCTATTAAAAATCACAATTTGATAACAACAAAAAAAAATTTAATATTAATATAAAGTACAAATAAAATATAATTTTTGATTTGGGAACTACTGGGATATGTGAAGTATGTTACCGTATTTCAAATAATTTTTAATATTTTTATTTTTATAATAATGATTATTTTTAATAATTTAATATTATTTTGTAAATTTTAGATGCTCCTAAACTCTTAAAATCTCTCTCTGATCAAAATTACATCTATTCTATGAATATCAAATTTATTTTATTTTAAAAATTTAATGAAATGTTATATCAAATAAATCGGGGCCATTTTCTGTGACAAGGGACTTTCGAATACAAATTCAAATAAATTTATATCATATAATTTTATAATAAATTTTTTTAATATTTTATTTATTTATTTTTTTTATATCTAGGGAGTGATAGATTTTTCTAGGATTTTTTTAACATAAAAAGTATTTAAAAATATGTAATTATTGTCAAATTGATAGGTGTATAAAATGTCATGATTTTATATTAAAGTATGAAAGAATAATAAAAAAAAACTTTAAAAAGTTGCATAAAGAAAAATAATTCAAAATGAGGAAATCGAATCATTTCATGACAGAAATATGATTCTTGTTCCATAAATTTTATTTCACAAAAAATAAAATACTTTTAAATATATATACAATTGAAGACTACAGATATAGAAACGAAATAAAAACTTAAAAAAAATACATTTAGGTATATTTTAAGTAATAGGTAATTTTTTTTGATTAAATTAAACGACAATTATTTTCTAAAATTTAAAATGTAATTCTGTATAATTTACCTAGGTTTTCTTTTTTGTGAATACAATATTATTATTATTTATAAATGGGAAATTAAAAAAATTATCTTAAGTTAATTTTTATTACAGTGTTAATTACAGAGCTTCTCGAAACTTGACGATAATTGGGCTCGAGGTGAAAGGTGGGGTCATTTCTTTTCTGAGAAAAATATAAAAAAAAATCCCTAAGACTTGGTTAAACGAGAGGACAGCCCTATTTTTGAAAATGGGGAAAATTGAGACACTTCTCATCATTCTATTAGCTATTGTGATCATAAATTTCCCGATTTTACGATGAATTTTTAACTAACGTCTTCTCACGTAGCCGTACTATTTATCGCAGTCACAAGTCAGACAAAAAAATGCGTTGGTTTAGTTAAAATTAACGTTTTTTGTGTGAGTGGAGGTTTGAGAAAAAGGTATAACCTAATTTTGACTCTACATAAAAAGAAAAATTTTACACACAACTACAAGAAAGTTTTTCAAAAATTGGCCTATTTAGTTGAGGTTCCAAAATGGTACAACACTTGTTCTTTTCCAAGTATAACGATCATAGATAACGTTTTTATTTTCAGAAAATCTTTTCATTTTAAAAATACCTCTGTTGATATCTTCCACCACATATTAGATACTGTGAAATTTGCGGTTACATGCAATTTAAAATGAAGATGTTCCGCAAATAAAATAATTCTCAGAGATTGTTATGCATAGAAAATAACATGTGTTGTATCATTTTAGAATCTTAACTAAATGGATCAACTTTTGAGAAATTTTCTTTGAGTTGTATGTACATATAATAGTTTTCTTTTTATGGAGAGTCAAAGTTAGGTGATATCTTTTTCTAAAACCCGACCCACACAAACAACGTTAATTTATAACCATCAGGTTTTTTTTTGTTCCACTTTGTACAGCAGGTATTAGTATGGCTGTGTACGAAGACGTTAGTGAAAAAAACTATCTTAAAAGTAGGAAATTTTTGGTCACAGTAGCTAATGATGTGGTAGAGGGTGTCAATTTTCTACATTTTTGAAAATGGGTTTGTCCTGACTTAACCAAGGGCTTGGAAACATATATGAAAAATTCATAGAACATATATGACCCCACCTTTCACCTCGTGACCGAGCATCATCAGGTTTCGGAACACGCTGTACGTTTTAAATATATACAGGGGGATTCAAAACTTTTCATTCAAATTTTGTGGAGAGGCTGGGGATACGTCAGGAAACCAATTTCACATTGGAAAGTACGAGTATGTCCATACATGTCATATACGTGAACAAAACGTACAAGTAAAGTGAACAGATGGAAACAGAAGAGTTAAGTGGTAATGAATGCGACTTTTATTCCGATAAGTACAGGTTTAGAGAAGGGGCTCAAAATTCAGACCATTTACACGAACACTTGATCCACAGCCCCGTTGCATTCACCACTTAATACTTACAAATACAGACAAAGCCTGTGACGGTCACTACTTAGGCAACTAGGTCCATTTCATTGTTGACTGATGTCTTGTATACATATTATTCCATATCCCTGAAGGATAGAAAACCAAGGGTGATAAATCCGGTAACCTGGGTGGCCAAGCAATTGGTCCCCTCTGCCAAACCATCGAGCTCCAAATTTTTGGTTCAAGTAATCACGCACAAATATTGTGCTATAGACTGGAGCCCCGTTATGTTGAAACCACATATCTTCGAAAGTATGCGCAGAAACAGCATCCACAAAAGTCGGCAATTTGAGAGGCAATTCGCCAGCTGCCCTCTATGTGGGATATATATTCGCTAGCTCTTGATTCGTATAAGACTATTCTTCCATCACTAGTAACTCAGCTGGTACACTGATGACAGTAGGAGTAGTCAGCGGAGCTTTATACTGGTTGGATACACGCAGAGTCTTCTAGATACACATGTATTCATTTGGGAACATACTTTCCTGTATGAAATCGGTTTCATGACGAATTTTCTATCTCCTCACGAAATTTCAGTGACAAGTTTTAAATTACCCTATATTTTATAACATTATACTGTGCGTTTGTAGATAAGGAACTTTAATATAATTTTCTTAATGTTAATTTAGTGAATATTTAACTTTGAAGCGAGAAATTAATTAACAACCTATAAAACCAAGAGAAAGTTTTGATTTAAGTTTACTTTTAAATAAAATTCTTACAGCTGTTATATACACACACACACGCACATATATATATATGTGCATGTGTCGGCTGGGTGGCGTGGTTGGTTTGTCACTGGCCTTCTGCACCCAATATTGCAGGTTCAACCCAGAACAAAGTCGGTGGATTTTCATGATGCAGAAAATCCATAACAGTCATGTATGACTATGTAGACGTATGATTTTTCAGCGTATGAATATATGGCATGCAAAAGATCCCTAGAGAGTCAGTTTGGCTTGGGTGCTCTCGGAAAATTTAAAATCCTAGTACGGATTCGCATCGTTAGAGATCAGGTGCCTCCCTCTAGGAAGGAAACTCGGCTTCAAAATTACCTGCAGCGATTGGCATCCTCTTATATGGTGCAGCACTAAAAAAAGAGAGATTTAGGGGACCATTGCAGACCTAGTATTTCGGGGAATGTACGAGGTCTGCAATGTAAAAACTCCAATCCGCAGCCTCATAGAAATTATACATATATATGTAAGGATAATTAAATTAGATTAAAAATTAAATTCCCTATATAACACTTAACTTTTATTTTCCACTACATATTCAAGTATTAAATGAATCACCCACTTATTTACAAATTGCTGATAATTGAGTGGTTGAATATTTCAAGCAATAAAAGAATTTAAATGAAGAAAACATCACAAAAACTTCTTAAATACGAATAACTTACTAAAAATTTAAATATTAAAAGGAACTGAAAATTAATTAAAAAAAAAAAAAAGAACATCAATGGAAAGTATTTGAAAAAAACAGGATTTTCGTCGGGGTTTATTTGCCATTCACTTCTAATAAAAAATAAAGGATCTTTTTAAAGTAAGATCTTAGTTAAATATATGTAGAATTCTGTTTAATACAAATATTACAACGTACCGTTTATTTCTATACATTATGTTTGTTTTTCGCATTATTTGCTCTTTTCACTTTGTATCTATATTATGGTGAACCTGTTTTAAAAACTTACCTACTTTACACAATTTCATGAAAAAAAAAAAAATCATTTTTTTTTCGACTTATTATCCTATCCGCAACAAAAAGTTTTTTATAATTTTTTTATATTTAAATATACTCAATTACAAAATGTATATGTTCAATACTTTGAGAAAAATAGTGATAAAATGTATTATACACAGTATATGATTTGGAAAATAAGAATTATGATAATTATTTATCAAAATTTCTTTAAAATGTACAAGTATTCTTATAGAATCAATAGAGCTATGCTCTGGAGATTTGTCTGAACATTCTATCTGAAGAATATTCTCACGTTCTTGAAATTCTTCTGCCAGATTACATTTTTGTCCGAAATCACGTCTACTGCTCACTTCAGAAATAGTACATAGAACATCTCCATAGTTTACTGCAGTGTTTCTCAAACTGCGGGGAGCTCCCCCTAGGGGGGCATGATAACCCTATAAGGGGGCGCGAGCATATCGAAAAGTCGAAAACAAAAGATTATTAAAAAAATTATTAATTTGTTGAAAGAAAGCAAAACAAAATACTTTCCGACATAATAAAAAGTAAATATACGTTTAGACTGATATAATACACTTATAAATATAACAGTACTGTGCAATATGTTTCATGATTAATTTAACAGTATTAAGTTAAAAAAATTTTAATAATTACCAAGGACCCTATGTGCATGTCCTAAAATTATATACAACATTTAATGCTTATCTTGATAATTTGAACGGTTTATAATTAAAGTCGTATTGCAGCTTTACGTCAAAAAGTATTATTATTGAATTCAATACATTATTATCTTGTGGAAGGGGGGCGCGATGAAAATTATGCTTGAAACTTGGGTCGCAAGTATAGAAAGTTTGAGAAGCACTGGTTTACTGCAATCACAGAACATTTGTATGAAAGATATGGATATCAATCAGTCCATCAAATAGGATCTAGGAACATTCGTTATAATATCTTTCGTTTTTCTTAGATATTGAAACTCATGTTGTGTGATTCCCTATTCCCTGCAGTTGGAGCACGTTGCGAATCCAGCTGGGATTAGTTTGGACTGATCAGTGAATAAAATATGGTCATTTATTGTCAATCTTTTCGGCAAACGTTGTCTCTAATTTTGAAATTCATTTTGATCTATACGAAATGATCTGTTTAATACATTAAAGGGTCCATTTATTATGAGTGGACTCAAACAACAAGTATTTTTTGCAAAGTGATCTCTCTCACATTATCTTCAGGAATTAGTAAGTCTAGAAACTCGAATTTTCAAAATGCGCATTAAGGTTTCGACCCTGAAAAGAAGCTGTCGCTCCTCCTTCTGCAACGGACTACAAGAATTGTTATGCACAACTCTAATGGATAAACTCTGATCTTCATTGGTCATCATGGCGGTGGACTATATCAAGGTTTTGGACTAAACATGGACTAAACTTAAAAATATCTTGCAATCTGCATTGGTGATTGAACTGCATTAAGTTTTTTGACGACTCCACTAATCGTTTTTTATCCAAATGTTGTTAAATGTTCATTTTAATTAATGGCTTTTGTTTGCCTCCGCATGTTCCATATAAACACACAGCAAGTTTCCTATGTAAGGTATGTAAACGAAAGTAACGCGGAAACTGGTATGTACACTTAGAAATATTTTTCCTCTAAATGAACATCATACAAATACATAAGCACTCTTATGTATACGGAAACGAACTTTACTTTGCTTAGAAATATTGGTTTTAAGGGGACACAGTACGATTCAATTGACCAAAATCGGTCAAAAAATCAAATTTAATTTTTTAGCCTACATTTTTCTTTATATACTTTTCTATAACCTCACAAAATTTGAAAGCTTTAAACTTAAAAACACAGAATTATGATAGCTTTTACGTTCGTTTTTATTCACATCCTTATGGCAAATCAAAACTTTAAAAACTGCCGTATCTCAGAAAGATAAAATAACTATTTTGTCTTCATTTAAAATGCTAAGGCTTTTTTTCTATTCCGCCTAATGCTTTGAAATTTTTTTTACCTATTTCCAATAGTACATGTAACAAAAGTTGGTATGCATTTTTGAATCAAAGCAATATTTATTTTTTTTTAAATAATTAAACTCAGAATTTGTACATTTTTTAAGGAATTTTCAATAAACATTCCTTAAAAGAAGTATTGTAAGAATACCAATCACGTTAATGCAAAACCCATACCAACTTTTATTATGCATAGTTTGACGTACTTGTAAATCAAATTTCATGGGTGTACGTCAATTTTTGTAAGAGGAGTAGCATTTTAAAATCACTTCCAAAATTTCAAGTTTTTTCCTTAAAAAATTACATGGCTAGCTTTTTATGAAATTTTGAGCACAAAATATGTTTAACATAGTACACATACATAGAAGGCAACCAAAAAAATATTAAAAATCCTTAAATTAAAAATTTTTGCGTAAATCGTACCATGTCCCCTTAATTTTGTATATTTTTTCATTAATTTTCTTTTTCTTTCAATATTTTTCAAGAAATTCGACTAAATATACTACTTTTTTAATTTTCGGAACAAAAGTACAATATAGTTTAGAAATAATCGCATATAACAAAGTATCTTGGCAGAATGAAATGTTAATACGAGATAATCAATTTTTCAACGTATATTTATGATTAAGTTATATATTAATAGTATATTACAGAAGAACATCAATATAAAACCTAATTTATTATTCTTTAAAGCCTCTTTTGTCTTAATCAAATTTTAAACAAGGTTTAAATATACCAAACTATGAGAAAGCAAGCATATATAATTAATATAATAGTTGTCATTGTCTTTTACATATTGCCCTTTAAATAGAAATCTTCTGAGTAATGATAAGTATGAATAATGAAATTACTGAATAAGGCTTCCTGATAAGTTAATCTTTTCTTAAACATGTTTTCATCCGATTGTCAATCATTTTGCACTGTTTTAAAATTTGAACAAATAGGTGATTAAAGGTTTAATAAGGTGAACTAAATATTATTCGATCTAAGTTAGTTTCAAGTTTAAAAATAGAGAGAAACTGGGTTCCTATCATCTGAAATCTACTAGATGTAGTACTATTATTAGTAAAACAAAAAATGATTTTCTGTGAAAAATGAAATAATCAAATCTTATAATAAAAATGGAATAATCATGTTAGATAAATAATATGTAAAATAACACACATTTGTGTATATTGTTCTTTTAAATATTGCACAAATTGGATCTGCATGCTTAAATTAATTGGTAATATTTATCTTTTTACATTGGATTTACACTTAATGTACCATATAAAGTACTGTTTTTACTTTTTTTATTTATATTATTATTTCATTCTTAAAAAAAATTAAGTATTTATTACAAGCATTAAAAATATCACTTTAACGTTTTTCGAAAATTATTGATTTTATAATTCTCATATAATCCAAAATTTACTTAAGTTATAAACTTTTCTAACACATTTTAGCAAATGGCGATATTCCTTCCGGATAGAAAGTTAAATATTTATATTATACTGATTGTTCATTTAATTTTGTGGTTGTTAAATTTAAATAGTTGTATCAATTTAATTTTCTTATGAATAATTATTAACATATTTTTTGTAGATATTTTTAAAGCAATTGAATTAACTTTGAAAATGAACAGTTTAAGTGTTAATTTTATTCTGAATCACATGATTTATGCCTTTTATTGCGAGTTATATTTTATACACTTTATTTAATTTTATCTTAAAAATTTATAGATGTAATTCTGATTCCAAAAATATATAACATGTATAGGTTTAAAGCTTAGTAGCTAAGTAGTAGCAGTTTTAAAATGTGACCAACAGAGGCCACGCCCAGCTGTTCAGCTGAAAAGTACACTCAGAAACATACCCTTCCATAACCATTTATTTATAAGATTAAAAACATATTTATAGACTTAAGTGTAAAAGAACTTTTATTAAAAAGTTTGCATGGCCGTATCCATAACCCAAATGAAACCTTCAATAACTGAGTGCGGAACAGAATTCCTAAAAACGTATTTGTGAGAAGAAAAAAAATTGCACATTGGTGTAATGGATGCAATGAAGTTACATAAGCAATAACAGATGTATTAAGAGAACTAAAAATAAATCCAGGAACAAACGCTGGTGAAGGTTTTCTAAGAATTGGTAAAGTTAGAATTTGTAAAGCAGAGATGACAGTTCAAAAAACCAGTGAAGAGGCCAGGACTATATTGAAATACAAAATAAAATAAAGCAGGATTCTTTGGAAGATTCCATGCCACATGAATTGAATGCTAGAATATTTTAAATATTAAATCTTAAGTAGCAGTACCATTTTATTTATTTTTTTTTCTTTGCAGATTACTCAAAGAGTTATTTTCTGGTTTTTAGGTACATTTGTAGAAAATTCTATCTGTTATATTTAAATGAAACTTGGTATGAGATTTAGTATAACTATAATGTATTTAATGCTACTAATTTAATACCTGAATGTTAGTATTTTCATTTTTACTGAACAATTTTTAGGGGGGGGGCGAAACTACCATTTTTATCATAATTCTAAATAGTGAAGATTCAAATTAAAAAAAAGAAAAAATTCTAAGGAAATAAATATAAAAAAAGAGAAACTAATGCATTTAAATAAATATACAATTTTGTAACTAAAGCAGCATGTTTTGTGGTGTTATACATTAAAAGAGGAAAAATACAGGTGCCTACTCAGCACCTGTATACTAAAGCACCTTTTGGTGTGCACTTTTTCGAATCCTTACATTTCTTAAAATATTATACGTATTTCATAATTTTATGTTATAATTATTAAGAATAATATATATAGATTATAAGACACAATTTTTTTTTGTTTAAAAAATCCTTTGTTTTGGAAAATTATTTTTTAGAACATCAAAATTTTCCTTGCTTTGTGTTATTGAGCTGCCTTAAAAATTTCTTTTATTTACAGTTTTAGTTATACAAATGGCAGCAAAATTCAAAGATTAACTGGCTTATACTTGTACTGAATGTTTACTTTGAAAAGTGTACATGTTTTCCCGTTGCATTATATCTCATTATTGAAACATACATTCACACGAAATAAATCTACGGCAGTTAAGTGTACAAGCAAAGTTACACATAAGTAATATTGAAAAAAATATATGAATTTTAGGTTAACTAGATTGTAATTTTTTCTCGTTAATGTGTAAAGATGACTACATCACATTTTACATAAGAGGATTCACTTAAAGCGACAATTATCGAAGTTCTTTCAGAAATAAATTACTATAATGCTCACTTATTTTGCCAAATATTTGCAGTATATAGCCACTTTTAAATCAACGAATGTAGAAGTTAAATAATACATGATGATTTTCTCAACTTACCGATGAATGACTTTGAATTACCAATGGCTCTGTGGACAATCACATCTTGTTCATTATTTTACATAAAAAACGGTAAAGTTAAAAAAATGAAGGAAAGAAGGAAAACCCTGAAAGAAAGAGAAAGAAGATACAGCTTCTAGCTGAATTAAAATTATGATTCTATATAGAATGTTTTTGAAGGAAAGTGCATGGTGATTTAAAAGGGGGAGATATTGAACATAATTTAAATTACATGTGTAACCCCCCCGTTATTTAGACTCTTCCATATTAACAGTAAAGAGACTTTCGCGCCCTCTAGCGAACAGAACAATCTTCAGTGATGGCCAAGTTTCGGAACTGTAAGGACGTAATGAGCATGCGCTCCGATCCCTTTCAATTCTATGTCAACTGTTAGTTCTCTAGTTATGTATGTAAATGTGTTTGTTTTGTCTAATAAACGTGTTTTAATAACTAGTGGACTTAGTAAAGAACCCCTTCCCCGTCTGTCCCTTATCATTTGGCGCCCACCACGTCATACATGAAGTTTTTTTCGCCAGAAGAATATTACTACACATAGTTCCGATAATGAAGGCTCTCATTAATAAAACACGAAAGTCTTACACCATTCTCTCAGAATATTTCTATTATACTCAACAGTGTGCATTTTACGAAAACAATTTTTGCTGAAATATTTTAAAAATTCTGAAAAAAATATTAACAGAAAACATGATTATTACATCATTTTTATTTTTTAGGCTGATGCTATATAAAATTTCACAGGAATTAATATTTTAGAAGTTCTATACTTAAACATTATTTTGTATAGCCTTAATTTTAACATAAAGTATTAAATTGATAACAACGGACACAAAATATATGGTTCAAAATGATTTAATTAATTGAGAGTATTTGAATTTGTATACCGTGTTAAAATATTATTCTAAACATTATTTTAAATGTATTATAGCCTTATTTAAATATATCTTAAAAGGGCTCGACTTCTTTTTTTCAATCGGTGAACCCTAGAAAAGTTGTATTTTGCCTATTTTATGTAAAGAAAAAATTCTGGAGCATTGCACTTAAGATGTGTAAAAGTGGAGAAGTTTTACTAATTTTGTCAGTTTTCTTTAATTATTTAACTTACACTATAGTTGCGCTATTATTCTAAGTGTAAGTTTGAGATGTTAGAATGGTAAGAAAAATAATTATAGCACGTAAATTCAAAACAGTATTTATTGCTCGTAGAAAAAGCTCTAAATATTTTTGTTAAGTTATTAATGTTTAAGTTGGCAAGTTCATTATTTTCTCTCTTAATAATCAAAATTTTTTGAGGTAAACATTTTTTTTTTTACTTTTCATTTATTTTAACATTATTTGTGAACGTTATATTCAGCATTGTAGTTTGTAAAATTATTCAATATTTATATTCAAATAATGCGATATAAATTCAATTCATTAAGAAAAATTTCATGTACTGATCTTAACCAAAAGAGTCCCTGATGATGCTATAATTTACTTCAATACCACACGCTTCTCAAAATACTTCCTTCTTAGATTTAACTCAACATGGGTGTGGTGAAAGTCTATACTTTGTACGTTTGTTATGCCTTAAACGCTATTTCTTACCCTATTCTTGATCAGAGACTCAATAATGTGATCACTGAACAAATTATGCAACTCGTAGGTTTATATTAATTTGCAGTTTCGTTTCATTAAAGCAATACTTAAGTCTTAAATTGATCATCCTTATCATTATTATCTAAGATTTTAAATCTTTCATGCATTTTTTGTTTTGTTTCTGGGCTATCGTGTCTTTTGGTTTGTGGGTCTCCAAAGCTCCATTCGAAGTAATTTTTATGTGGGTCGGGTGCTCTTCTCTCTTTACTAATTTACGAATTCGTTTTCTCCTAGTACAAACGTGCCAAAATTCTATGCTTTCTTTTTCAAAAATCTAGATGGTAATTTTGTAGATTTTATCTCACAATGGCAATTAATTTAAATCAAGATTTCACATGAATTGGTATTTACTATCAAATGCAGAGAGAGAGAGAGTTTATGTCAAAATGAAATTTATGTTTTACTGCATCAAAACGAAGAGATATTCACTCTCGATGACTTCAAACATTTTTAGAATGAAACTATATTTAAACAGCAACGTTAGTATTTCATCAATCAATAATAATTATTATGCTACTTAATCATTGGCTACGTTTTTCTGTACCAGTAAACAACAAGCATACATTTCTTTCGTACAAATATTTGACTTTTTTATGCCACCATTGCATTTGTTGTTCAAAAACGCACATATTTGTTGTTGGAACGTAGTGGCATCTCAAATCATTCTTGGAAACAACACATTAAATCCTCTTCATCAGAAAAAAAATATATTTTGAAAAAAGACACTTATTTTATGTAATAACAGGCACTCAAAATCCTTTCTAGTAGAAAACTTTTTGCACTTAGCTATTTTTATCGCCCTTTCTGACGTTAACACAACATTCAAAATATATATATAAAAAAGTAAAAATGTTACAAACAGATGGTAAATGTCACAATACCATATGTTGACGATAGGCTGAAAGTCAAAATATTTCAATGAATTGACAAGGAAAGTTTCTATTTTCATAGGAGCTTGTGAATATTTCTAATATCAAAGCCTATTCATGTGAAAGAAAGACAAGGCATCAAACACGTGAGTTGTTAGCGATGGTCTATTTTCAGTCTCCATTACGTCCAGAATTTCTCAGAAATCTAACATCAGAGGTTTATTCTCTTCAATAAAAAATTGGGAAATATAAAAAATGTTTCCGATTTGTTAAGGCTTGTTTATTGAAGTTAAAAAGTTCGTTTGAAAAAAAAACTGTCAAAATATAGTATTTTTTTGTTAAAAAATTATTCTTTTTGCTTAAACAATAAATATTTCAAATTTTCAAGTTTTAACTATTTTCTCTACTTCATGTATCCCAAATTGAGCACATCACTGCCCATTGTAAGACAATATCATTTGTCAGTGATTCTTATGGATTCTCTGATTGAGCAACACACACACACACAATTGAGATCAGGTTATTTTTTTCCTATTTCTTTCCTTCCCCCGTCTAGATCACAAATAAATGTTTCTTAAACATTCTAAGGCACAATACTAGAATACTTTTGTTTTTATTTCATTATATCATTCGTTATTATTAATACAGTTTGGTTATCTTTTATAATGTGTTAATTTAGTTTAATAAAAAATGAAATGGCCCCCCCCGGGGGCTTGGGGGTGTTGTTGTTCATTTGTTTTTCACTAACGCCGTTGGTCTTACAACTCGAATATTTGCCGTGTGCGGTATCCCGTAAGGGAAAAAATGGTGTTCTGGAGATATATTTTGCGCTCCCTTTGGCCCATGCTCCTCAGTAGACGGGTGGCAGAAGTGAGCCCGTTCCTGTCAATCGGCTGCTGATAAGTCTCATTAAGGTCCCCGGAGAGAAATAGCTGTAAATAATGGGTGTCAGGTTTACCCGTGAAATTCTCACCTTGATGCCGCAGGGCTATATCTTGGGTGTACTCCAGGTAAGCACCAGGTTGTTGCCAGTTGACCGACACACTGTCTCTCTCGTTGGATTCAAATGTGGTTTTTCTCGCTTATGGATCAAAATATGCTGCACCCAACTAAAGGTCTCGTTTTACCCAACCTTAACATAGATACATTAGCTGTTTATACAAAATTTTTGATAATTTCCCTAACAATTAAGAATATGTTTATAAAATCACCGCTTGCTATACATAAAGCTCCTATACTGAAAAAGGTGGTAAACTGAAATCTGTAAAACTCTTAAGTTCCAGTGGCCTACGTATTAACACTTTGTCTGCTTTGCTGACCAAATCTTTCTACTCGCTAAAGTGCTTCTAAATTCTCCGGTAACAATAAGTCCACACGAGTAGCGCACACAGGAATTTTTCAAGGGGGTTCCGGGTTCGAAAGTTCACCATTCTTATATCCTGTTCCTTTTTGATTATGTCGATTTTCGGGAACAAAACACAGTAAAAAACTAATTATTGAATAAATAATTAGCATTAATTAATGAAATTAATCATTAATAACAAATACTTAATTAAATTTTACATACTATATACTTAAAATTATAATCAATCGGAAAAAAATCGAGGGCTTTTTTTTTGGGGGGGGGGGGCCCAGACCCCCAGTACCCTTCCTTGTGTGCGCCACTGGTCTACACATATCTCTCAATTCCTGCAATGGTGTAATTTCTGTGTGTAACTGATCTGTTGACCACCCATGAAGCAGAAATCTTCGATGGATTTTCTGATCAGAGTCTCATTCAGGTTAGAAGATTCATTATTAAAAAAAGATATTTCAGTTATTCTGACAAAACATGTGATTTTAACTTTTAATAGTTCTAAACTACGCACAATAATCAACTGTAAAATGCTCTCATACTTTCGGAACCATGTGTACTGCTTCATGTGTCAGAGGTTCGGGCATTCACAAACTTTCTGCCTCGGACAACTGATTTTCTCTAGATGTGCGTCTGCTGGACATTCTGATGGCAGTCTAGATACAAAAGGTATTAAGCATTTATAACCCCATCCGTAGGATTCTAAACTATGCTTTAAATGGAAAATAGAAAAAAAAGATACTGGAAATAAAAAAGAGTAAAAATATTTCTTATCTAGAAGCCCATAAATTAATAGTCCTACATATATCCCAAACAACGATAGGCTGCCAAAGCCTCAACTGCAACTATTATCACCCAAACAGATGACAATATTACAAAAATAAAATGCTTACCATTACAATTACTATAACCTGTATTATCCGTGCCAAATCGAAATGAATCTTCCTCAATTCCTTCAGTTTCGAAAACTTCAACTCAAGCACACCTCTTACCGTCCACCTCTTCAACAGCAGCTGCAATGTCAGAATCTCGGCCACCTATTTCTATGGCTATAATGCCGTACCTTCCACAACCAATAATCTGTTAACCCCTATTGAATCACCTTCATAAATCATACCCGCTTCCGCCTTCGCTATTCAACCCTTTTCTGCATTTACCACAATTTGGAATTTAAAATAAAATTCAAAAACTCGAATGAGAAAAAATGTAATAAAAACAGATAAACCAAAAATAGAAATAAAGATATCACCACACAAACTGCGGAAACGTACACCCTTGCAGGACACATCACATGAGGATAAGATTGCTTATGTTGAGGATGACTTTATTTTACCAAATTTTCCATTGAAAAATATTGCATATTCACACATAATTATCATCCACACGAATTAGAAACGGCAGAAAGTAATTTTTTTCTTTTACTTTAAAATTTTTTAAAACAATATAACTTTTAATTTCTTATTAGTAATTTTTATAACTATTGTTAAGTATCTAGTTTCAATTTTTCTTTCGTTTTTTTCATTGATCTGTTTTAACCTTACCTGACTTGGTGGAATGTCCTCCACCAAATATTGTTTGCTTTTATTTTATAACTTGGATTTTTATATTTTATTTGATGTTTTACCATCTTCTATAAAAACTGTTCTTGACAACATTTTAAGACATTTTTAATGAGTTTTAGTATTTAACAATTATCTGGTGCAGTTTGGCCAAAGTAAACTGTTGTGCCATAAACTTCAACTCTCACTCGCCCGTCACTTGCTCTAGAAGATAATGGTAAAATAAATGATTAAGAGGCACAAATTGCCAAATTTTCCCCATCGCTCCCCAACCGATAGAACAATACTTCAACTTTTAGACACATCATTCCGAAAAATGTGGGATGCGGATGTAAGAAAAACATCATTTGAGTAAAAAAATGGATACATTTGAAATTATAGTTAATAATAGTTCCACATATAATAATGTTAAGTTAATCGAAAAGTAAAACATGTTTATCATTAGTTAAGACTTGCTCATTTAACATAAAATAAATAATAAACTCAAATTATGAAATTTTGCAATTAAAAAAAAATAAATAAACTTTTTTTTCGAACCTTTGATTAGGATTATAAATAGTTAGAATTCACAGGTTTTAGTTTTTTTACTTTCTTCTTATATCCTAATGACACATTTAGAATAATAACATTGCAACATTGGTAAGTTAATTACAAACAGTTGACCGAAACTGCGTGATCTCGCCATTTTTAAAAAATCCAAAAGTTCAATGTGCGAGTGGAAGATGTTTTTTGATTTCAAAACATTTTGCGCAGTGAGGCAAATGGCAAGTTTTTCAGCATTAAGTGATTGGAAATGAAATTCTGCACACCTAATGTATATTTATAAGGAAAAAAAATGATGAATTTCATTTAATAAATTAAGAACATTTATCATCTGTGCTAAATGGAAATAATATTATACTTCTAATTTTCAATCTTATTGACTTTTAAGAAAGAGAGAAAATCTGAAAGTTTGAACCAGTATCGATTTTTTCAATCCATAAACAAACATGATGGCACACTTTACAGCTTGTTTGTTTGCTCAGCTTGGTAGATAAAAGGTTGAAATATGTACCTGGGTGTTTCCACATGACAAGAAAGAATGAAGAATCGAAAATTGTTTATTCTTGTTAGAGTCAAAATAAATGGTTCTTCTCATTACTCTTTTGATTAAACATCCAAAACAGAATTTTGGGAAATTACCTTTAAGATGTCAGGTGGGTTAATTATGGTAGTCCTTCATTTGAGTAACTACTCAATGTAACTGTTGAGAAAATACTAGCAAATAAACCAAAATAAAAAAAAAATATGTATTTCATGCAAAAATGGGAACAGCATTTAAGGTATCCGACTACGCTCGGAACCTTGATTTTAAAAAAATGCATAAACGGATCACTTTCATGATATTTAGTGTCACTTAAATTAGAATACGCGTATGAAATTGTTTTAAGGACATTTTGACAAAAAAAAATTATTTAAATACAATATTTCGGCAAATAAATTAACTTAGAATAACCTTTTTTCAGAATGTTCTCCTTTTGTGAAATATGCTTCTATTATAATAATGTTTTGCCTGTCTATAGATCAGACTTCTGCACAGAGGCTCAGCTATGAATTTTGAAAAATTCACATTATTTTCAGAGTTATAACCAATTGAAATAATTATCGGTGTTTTTTTCTTAAAATTTCTCCCCTCTGTTGTCGTAAAACATGGATAAACCCACTTCTAAGTTAGAAATTTAAAAAATTGTAGTTGAGCCTCTGTACAGAGGTCTGAGCTATATATAGGCAAAATATTATTATTATAGAAGCACTTTTCACAAAAGGAGAATATTTTGAAAATGGGTCATTCTTTGTTCATTTTTTGTCAAAATATTGTACTTAAATATTTTTTTTATTGTAATAATACTCTTAAAACAATTTTATATACATTTTCTAATCTAAGTGACACTAAATATCATAAATGTTATCCATTTATACGCTTTTCAAAATCATGATTCCGAACGTAGTCGGATACCTTAATGTTTATAATATAAAACATACTTAAATAAAACTCTTTGAAGATCATAAATGTACTACTGGTTTGCGTAAACATTTTGCACTACCAATGAAAAACAGAATAGATCCGCGGATATCAATATTTAGATTGATATCCACGAAAATAGATGCTTAGAAATAAAATAATGAATTAAAATCCTTAATTTCTTGCCTTTCTAAAGATTATTTTATGATTGTCTGATATGCATAAATTATATAATCAGGTATAATTTTCTTAGATTTTTAATTTGGATTGCTTTGTCAATGTTATATTGTATATGTATATATGGTTTATGTACGTAATTACAAAACAGTAAGAAAAATTTAAAAAAAAAAAGAAAATTATATTAATCTAAATGATACATAATTAATATTTTAAAATGAGTTAAGGCAACAACAACAACAAATGAAAAATAAATTTAAAAGCAACATTCATCTCTAGACTAAAAATTTAGGACAATTTTTTAAAAACATTGTCCTTCCAATTCTTTCTTTTTTTATTGAAATATATAGGGGAAAAATGTCCCTAAAATGGAATATGCTTAATAACTTCCATAATTATCGTGGAAGAACGTGGTTCGGAGTTAACTAAATTAGGCTCTTAACAAATTACTTAGTTAAACGAACGTAGTTATTAAATTCTAAAAACATTTTTTCGCTGCGTGGTACGTAGCAACCAAAGTTATTATAAGGGACAAATTATTGTAAAAGATATGATACCTGAATAGCTGTGTAAAACAAAAGCCAATTGAGACCGTTGGCCTAGGTCATTCAACTCATGAATTCAATGCTTATTTACTGGGAAATTGGAGCAATATTTTTATTGTTGTCAATATAATATTAATGTGCTGGCAATCAAGATGAAGTAGCAGTCATTTGGAACGTATTATAATATGCTGCGATATCCCACTCAGCGTTTTCGCTAATGTTGTAGGTTACAATCAAAATTATTAAAGGATACCAAGGGGTCAGATAGTGGAATGAGCCATTAGGGTATTAAGGTAGCATATTGGATACCGGAAAATGATGGAATTCGAGCTGAGTATTCCTTCTGAGCCTTTATTCCGACGATATGTTTTTGTCGAATCATGACTGAAAACATGTTTGAACAGCTTTTTCTATAAAATGCAGGTTGCAATCCATTGTTTGGTATGACCAAACATCCAAATTGTGGGATTACGTTCGAAGATACTTGAATGGGTAAAAAGTTCTCTACACAGCTGAACGCAGTACTGGTTGTGTCTGCAAGAAACCGCAAAGTTGATAACGAAATATGATAAACCGTACGCAGTTAATACATATTTTATAGTTTGCTAGTATAGTAGAATTGTGCGTTGTGCGTAATTGCTGAATATAATAGTAATTGGCCTTGAAAATGTAATTATTTGCTGACTTAAAACAAAAGAATTTGTTTCCGAGACTTCAAGATGATCCGATTAGTTTTAAGAGGTAATTCAATTTTTAACATATTAATTTTTAATTAATAACTATTTGAGATAAATGATATACCTAAGAAACTTTTACTGATATTTAGATCTGATTTTGTAACACTTTTATTCCTTTTAGTATGCATAGGAATAATTTTATTTCATTGGAAATTAAGGAAGTATATATTAAAGAATAGCATATTTTATTAGAGTTAATAATAATATAATAATAAAGAACTAAAATATTTCACTGGAAGAGAAGAAGTTTCTTAATACTTCATTAATGATAGTATGACTAAAGTCATGTTATGTTCTTACAATAAATAAAAAATGGTGAGAAAACAAATTACTAGGCAAAAAAGAATTTAAAATTAAAAAAGGGAAATTGAATTATTTTATAGGATATAACTAAGTGCATTTAATTACATTCAGTTATAATAGTTGACAGCTTTTTTTAATGTTTTTACATTAGAAATATTTAATTGTACGATTTGTACAAAAATTGATAGGAATTCCTTTTGAAATGTTTCTGTTGAAAATATTTCATTTTTCAAAATTGTAAGCTATTTATAAATTTTAAATGACACTGGTGATCATTTTATTCTCAAAATAAACTTTCCTAAAAATGTCTATGATTATTTTTCAACCATTTTTACACGCATTGCTATTTTAAAGTATATAAATAAAGAAATAAATAATCAAGTTAGCTACGAACTTCTGGGGTGGGAAATATGGCAGAAAACTCCTTCAAAAACAATCCGAGAAATGAGTATACATCGAATACAAAATACACATTTTCTTGTTTTTCAGTCATTTTAAAAGATATAACAGTAATATCTACATAGAAATTGAATGCGGCAAAATGTTTCTCACTCAAAGAAATCCGAGATTCTCGCAAATATCTTCTCTTTATTTAAGAGAATTTCAAATGCGAGGTATAAGGAGAAGATTTTAACAGAGTTGAGTGAATTTAATATAATTTATTTCCATCATCATTTCTTTGTTCTTCTCTTACTGTGTTTTGTTTAGTGGATTCATTTTTAAATCGAGGTTGCATAAAGGTTCTATTTTTGTTTACTTCATCGTAAAATTCTTAGAAAAATATGTAAATATGAGTAATGCATTTGCATTTAGTTTGGAAAGTAACTGGTTAGAATTTACACCATTAACAATCTAGAATTTCCGTTTTTTTGGCACCGTAACGTACAAGAGAAGATAAAACAGTGCTTTTATATCTTTTGGCCTGAATCAAAATAACTTAGAGGATAATCTCTGGGCCATTCACTTTTCAATGACCAGTTAAATGCGTGATATTACAGATAAATCATTGTTAAATTAAAATTTAGAAGATGATAGAAAAATGACACTCTTAGGATTCAGATTAATATTTAATATATCCATTTTACATGAAAAATAGTCACCATTTTGAAACTATTTGCAAATATTATTCTAAAATGCATGATATAATTCAGAAAGAAAATTTAAAGAAGAGCTTGCCCAGTTAAAAACAGTTTATAGCACTTAAATTCCGTTCCAATTATTACTTTTAGGTAGCTATTTACTCTTCATAGTGGAGCTACAGGGAAAAAACTGGAGATTTTTAAGGAAATAGAACATATATTTATTACAAATGAGTATTTTTCTATAATTCGAGAAGTGATTTAATGTGTGTGAGGTCATAAAATATTGCTACGTAGATGGGAATTCGAGGATTTTATGCTATCACTCTCAAAGAGCAAAATAGTTCTCTAAGTGAGATGAAATTTATTGTAGGTAAAAAATGCGTTAAGTACGGGATATAGCAGCAAAACTCTCAAAATCAAATCTTAGAAGGTCTTCGCACCTTTAACAGCCCTCAGACGCAACTTTCAGCGTCAAAAATACATATATGTAATGATAAAGATAGTTCTCAAGTAATCATTTGATCGTTGCAACTCTTCAAAATGAAAACCAATGCTGACTCAGTTTCAGCTAGTGACTTTTATTTATAGTATGCACGATCTTTCTCAAAAAATCCTCTTACATCAAAGATTGTGATGCTAATAGGTATCTCCAGTAATTTCCAGAAGCATTCACATGATAGTAGAGTCGCCAGAAAGGTACACCAACTCGTCAAAGGATCGCCAACCTGCACAATTTGGTCACAAAAATTTATACCAAGTATAGGTTTGAGTGTAACGCTATTATAATGTAAGGGCAACGTTCCTTACAATAATTTTTATCATAAAATAAATACAACAGAAAATAATATTAATGTATTAAATATCCAGTACAAATTATTTACACTATTTTAAGCATTAATTACCACAACCTTCATAACAAAATTTGACCTTTTTACCATACCATTTTTACCTTTTGTTTATATCATGATAATGATGTTATTTTAATGATACATAAAAAAAATAAGATAGACATCTCAAAACACTTATGTTTTATTTTTTTATCAAAGAGAATCACGTTTAACTAGATCGTGAGCATCAGAATACATGCATGTAATTTATGCATATTTAATTCTCGATGAAAATGTGCACTTTTTTCTGATATTGTGTATTATAAACGTAGAAAGGAATGCAAATGTTTTTCCGTCATTTATCAATTATAAAATAATGGAAGAAAAAAAAGTAAGATCAAAAATCAATCATTTCTGATCATGTGTTTTGATTAATATTTAATACAGATATTTAAAAAAATTAAAAAAAAAAACAAAATAGTCATCAAAGAAAGATTGCTCTGAGGCTAGTTATTAATATAAAATTTCTAAAACACTTTCAAGATTACTTGTATAAAATATTGTGTAAAACACACACAAAATGTTATTTAATAATCCATGTTCCACATAAAATCTGACAAAAGAACTCTAAATTCTCCAAATATTTTGAATTTGAAATAGGTTTTAAGGTATCCGACTACGTTCGGAACCATGATTTTGCAAAAGCGTACAAATGGGTAATATTTATGATATTTAGTGTCACTTAGATTAGAAAATGTATATAAAATGGTTTTAAGAATAATATTACAATAAAAAATTAATTAAGTACAATATTTTGACACAAAATGAACATAGAATGATCCATTTTCAAAATATTCTCTTTTTGTGAAAAAAGACTCTAATGCAATAATATTTTGCCTGTATATAGCTAAGACCTCTGTACAGAGGCTCAACAAGAATTTTTGAAATATATAACTTAGAAGTAGATTTATTTATGTTTAACGACAACAGAGGGGAGCAAATTTAAGATAAAAACGCTGATAATTATTTCAAATGGTTTTAACTCTGAAAATAATGTGAATTTTTCAAAAATCACAATTGAGCCTCTGTACAGAGGTCTGAGCTATATACAGACACAAATTATTATTATAAAAGAAACATTTTTTGCAAAAGGGGAACATTTTGAAAAAGGTTATTCTAAGTTAATTTTTTGCAGAAATATTGTATTTAAATAATTTTTTGACAAAATGTCCTTAAAATAATTTTATACATGTATTCTAATCTAAGTGACACTAAATATCGTGACAATTATCCATTTATGTGCTTTTTTAAAATCACGGTTCCGAACGTAGTCGGAAACCTTAAGATATTTATTTTCTTAAGTAGAAATAATTTTTTTTTGAAAAAAAAAAATTGATAAAATAATGATTTATTACTTTTTTGGATATTAAACACAGGAAATCATTTAAATATATGTTTTATATATATTAAAAGTATCTTTAAGTGAGAATTGTTTTATTCACTTTTCATGTGTGCTTATTTTCTTTCCATCTAATTCCAAATTAACTAGAAAATATATTTATTACATCTAAATACCCAACTATATACTCCTTTTGCATGACCTTTGATAATATATAGCTCATAAAAAGCAACCAATTACATTAATCTCCACTTCATCCCTAAATTTTAATTTTTTTAAGCAAATATCTACATTGAAATCGCCTACAATGTGTTAAAATAAATAGTGAGATAAAAAAGAGCAAATACCATTTCGTTACTAAAATAATTCCATAATAATACTTTCAATACATTTTCATTTTCTCTATCAAATGTTCCTCGCATATGAAAATAAGTCTTATTCTTTTAACTATATAAATATTCCATATTCTGAAACAACAAGAGAAACAACAAGAAACTTTGCTTCTACAAATAGTTAATTTTTCTCAGAGTGACTTAATTAATAATCCCGATGTAGATATATTTAGTTCAAATGTTGCATTGCGGAACTAATGAACGTATGAGATAAAATGAAGGATCTAGCTCTAGTATAAATTTATGATTCAAAAATATTTTAAAGATATTGTTGGTGTGATTCAAATCATTTTCTTTTTGATCTTTTCTTTGATTCCATTCATTCATTTTTCTCGAAACTGATTTTAAATTCATCTATTTAGATCTCATTCAAAAGATAAGATCACTGAAGGTACATTTATTCAGAGAGAAGTGCTTATGGAGAGCTTTATTAATTTTCGAGATGCTCCATTAAGCTGTTACCGTGGCAGGATGGCCAAGAGATTAATCATTCACAAAGGATTCCTGTTCCTCGACTAATCGTTTGTGTCATCCAAATTCTTAGGAATGGGTAACTGTCATGACTAATGTTGTTAAGAAAATGAATAACAGTCTCGAACGAAATTCTACTTACCTATTCGGATTTCGGATTTCCGACAATTCTGACAATTAAGTGATTCCGATTCTAACAATTTTAGCATTTACGATGTCTCTCTGTTAACAATACTTCTCCTAAATGTTAATTCTACTTATGATTTAAATAAGGACAAAAGCGACTCTCTCATTCATCCACACACTCACTCATCATGACATCTCCAGTCCTGCAAGACCAACATATGTGTAGAGGCAGGCACATTTCTTTCATTGAGTAGGGAACCGCTAAGAATAGGTTTTGTGGAAATCTGCTACATATATAGGGCAGTGCTCCTCAAACTTTCAATATTTGTGTGACCTAATATTCATCCCGCCCCCTTCCATACAATAAAAATGAGTTGAATTCAATAAGTATACATTGATTCTAAAGCTACAAAAGACTTTAAGGTATTCGACTACTTTAGGAACCGTGTTTTTAAGAAAAGCGCACAAATGGATAATTTTCATGACATTTAGCGTCCCTTAGATTAGAATGCCTGTATTAAACTGTTTTATGAAATTTTGACAAAAAAAGTATTTAAATAAAATATTTCGGCAAAAAATTGACTTAAAAAAACCTTTTTTCAAAATGTTCTCCTTTTGTGAAAAATGCTTCTATTATAATAATAATTTGTGTCTGTATATAGCTCAGACTTCTGTACAGAGGCTCAACTCTATGAGTTTAGAAAAATTTCCATTATTTTCAGAGTTACAACCCATTGAAATAATTATCGGCCATTTTTTCTTAAAATTTCTCCCCTTTGTTGTCTTCAAACATGGATAAACCCACTTCTAAGTTATATATTTCAAAAATTCTAGTTGAGCATCCGTATAGAGGTCTGAGCTATATACAGGTAAAATATTATTATAATAGGAGCATTTTTCACAAAAGGTAAATATTCTGAAAATTGATCATTTTATGTGCATTTTTTGTCAAAATATTTTACTTAAATAATGTTTTTATTGTAATACTATTCTTAAAACCATTTTATATACATTTTCTAATCTAAGTGACACTAAATAAATATTATCCATTTATACGCGCTTTTGCAAAATCACGGTTCCGAACATAGTCGAATACCTTAACCTCTTAAGTGCCGCTGACGTATATAAATGCCTTTCTCCGCCAAAGCGTTAATTGCCCTGGATGTATTTATACGTCTTTTCGAAGTACGATATTTTCTTTGTATTAATATCTATAAAATTATTTCGAATGCTGTGGAATGCAGTAAAAGGACATTGAGAGTGTTGCGAAGGATTTACTTATTTCACAGAGGATTTGCTTATTTATTCCTTTTCTCTCTCCCACCAATACATTACATATACCCACCTACTACGCAAACGTTGGCATTAGGGAGCGAATCATGTAATTTTAATAGGCAGTTAAGGGATTAATTTTCAACCGTACAAATTATCAAGATAAGTGATAATTTTTGTACATAGTTTTATATGTGACAATATCATTAAGTCACTGGTAATTATTTAACTTGTTATTAACTTAGTATTGCTAAATTAATTTTAAAATACATTTTGCGGTACTGATGGATTTATGAGAGTATTATATTAGTATAAATTCAAGAGCTCGTTGCCTAGTGACCTGATTGTCAATGACTAGGCATTTGATAAATAAATATTAGTATAAATGTGTATTTTGTTTTTTACTATGTCAGTATGCATTTTGTTTGCTTACTTTTAGTAAGTTAATAACTTTTTTAAAGTTATATATTGTTTTTTACTTTTCAATATGCTTGTGCCCCTCTAGTTGAGTTATCATGCCTCCTGAGGGGTGCCCCACTGTTTGAGAATGCTACCATAGGACCAGGTGTGGAAGCGTTATAGACAAAAATTCTTGTTTTTGAGCTTTTAGTCACACAGACAAGGCATGTGTAAGGACGTCTGTTTTTTTTGAGTAAAAAAAATCAACGTTAAAAAATGTTATACTCAATAATTTTCAAAGTTTTTACCCTAAATAATAAATTATTTTATTCCGATTGTAAAAACATAAAATATTAAAATGAAAAGTAATCTTATTATGAAAAGTCTACATTTTTGCAATGCAGTTGTCCATAAAAAAGAAATTGTTAAAAAGCATATAATCTATTATACTAAGCCTTCTCATGTTATAACATCTTTAAATCCTTTCAATAAATGAATACAAGGTGATAATAAAAAATGAACCCGAATTTAAAAAAAAAATTATGTTAGTTAAACTACTGCACATATTACAATAAGTGATACATGAATGTAAAGAAAAACATGCAAAGTTATTTTTCCCACAAATTAACAACAGGACAAATCTTATTCAAGGTAACTGTGATTAAATATTCAAACATGGCAATACATTGACAGAGTTTTTCTCTTTTTTCGGTTATTTCGGTGCAACGTGCATTTATAAATCTCTACGGAAATGAGACCCTAACAAACAAGAGCTGCGATGGTATCATCAATTTAAAAAAACAGATTGCTTGTGTAAAAAGAAAAGCAGCGGCGGTTCATGATTCTCAGAAGAAGCAATGGAAAGTGTGAGGCAGAGTTTTGTTCGAAGTCCACGGAAGTCTACAAGAGTTGTCGCCTGTGAACTTGTCCGAGAAAACAGTATGGCAAATGTTACGGAAAAAATTTAAGTTCAAGCCGTATTATTTGCAATTGACACAACAAATAACAGAGGGTTTGTGCAACATTACGAATCATTTATAGAGTGATGCTACAAAATGTATGGAACGAGCTGGATTACAAATTGGACATATGCCGTGTAACAAAAGGGTCATACATCAGACATTTGTAACTGAAAAAAAAAATGGTATGTTTCTTTTTGCATTCATATATCATTTATTGTAATATGTGTAGCATTTACGATGCTATGATTTTTTTAAAATCGAGTCCATCTTTTATACTCACATTGTATTACAACGTAAAGACAATGATTCAAATGATTTTGTAGTAAAAAGCTTATACTTGGTAATATTTTGGATCAAGGTTGTCCCACTTTCTTATAGCGAATCACTTTTTTATTACTTAAATGTGTCGCAATTGATTTATTGTCGTAGGTGTTGCTAATATTCAGAAAAAAGTATTTATTTTATCAATGATTGATTGAATATTAACGTTGCAATGTTCAGCAACACGAGGGCTTTGGGCGACGGACCACGTGATTTTGAACCAATTTATTTTATCAAACAGTTAATTCAGAGTCTGATCTAAATTTAGTTTCCCGATTGATTAAAATTGACTTCAAAATAGACTAGTGGATCATGATTGACAAGTTCGTCAGTCCTGTTCTACAGGATTAATATTCAGAAATCAAGCCATCACTGTAGCTTATAACTCTGTTAGAATGATAATATATTATACCTTGTTATTATTGGATCATCACAACTAGAGTATAAATTGGGTACTTGACTATATGAAGAATATAAAATTTCATTTCTATTTAATCCAGGAAATATATGCTCTCTTACTTTTAGTAAACGATCACTTGTGAATCGTTATTTGTTTAACCATCAAATAATTAAATTTATATTGGGGTGCAATTTTTCAATATGATCATTTCGCTTCTTTAGAGCTGAAATCGTAAATGGAATTTTAGATCAAGGCATCATTGAATTCAATGGCGTCATAATTAAAACAGCGATAACTGATTTTTTTTAAAATAAACATTTGATTTTTACAATAAACCATTATTCAATTATCAATGATATTCTAATCAACAGCCAACATCTTAAATATCAAGACAAATTCCGTTTTCTCTATGCTGTTTCAAGTACCAAATACCTGGAAAATTAAAAACTTCCTATCAGGTAAAACTTAATGGTTCCAAATAAATGAAGAAAATTCATGTGAAAAAATTAAAGAAATTAAAAATAACTAACATATTTACTATTTAGAAGCTGGGGATGCTCATAGTCATATATATGTTATCATTAAAGTGTGAAATCCATTATTTCATAGAATATTTAGGTATTTAAAGAAGTATTGGATTCTGCGCTTTAACTAGGTATTCTATAGAATAACGATTACTTGTTCGTTAAAGTATGAAATACGGCACTATGAATTACGGCCTATGGTTTGATTTTCAAAGCAGAGACTCACAAATCCTCGAAGAGATGACGAATTTAAAAAAATTAAAATACTTCAACAACGTAAAATGGAGAACAGGAAATAGGATTATTGCAATGAAATTATATGTACAGAAAACTCAAAGGGATATCTACCGAATCAGACGGGTACAGATGACCAAGGTGGCTTAGGATTCAATATATAAAGGAAATAGCCTTGTGGAGGAGAGGAGGTCGAATTCTGGTATATCTTGCGATATGACGTAAAGATATCGAACCTTCAAATATCAAGACCCTATCTCAATTACAAAGGTGGGCAAAATGTTTACCCAACACAGTTGGAATAACATGGGAACATGATATTTTAGTGCTGGAGCCCCTTAAGTCTACCAAAAGAGGGATAAGTGGATAAATGGATGGGTCTCGACGATGGAAACTTGTGGTTCAAATCACAAAGCGGAAACTCAAATACATTTAAAGATATTACAGATTTTTAAAAAAAGTTTAAAACGTTGAAATAAAATACAAGGAATTATCCTATGAGCAAGAAATTGGGCGAGAATATACAATACAGAGGGATCGAATCAGTCAGGTCCGAGCGAACTGAGAGGT
>BMAV01018284.1:0-44222 GCA_019973955.1 Trichonephila inaurata madagascariensis | reverse complement strand
CGTAGGGAACAACCCCAGTGCACACTACAAGGTTCATGGTTTTTAGTTCATGACAATGCTTGCCCCTCACAGCGAATATCATCAAGCAGTTACTGGCAGAAAAGTGGGTGGTGCAATGAGAACATCTACAATGCTCACCAGATCTCAATCTTCGGGACTATTCCCTATTCCTATGTTCCTATTTTTACGACTCAAACTCGCTTTGAAAAGTTAGGAGTTTTTACGATATTCCTGACATCCAACGAAACATGACGAGGCTTTTGTATTCCATTCCAAAAGAAGACTTCTTGCAAAATTTCCAAGATATGTATAGAAAATTTCAGCGGTGCATAGTTATGGGAGGTGAATATTTCGAAGGACAGTAAGGTAACTTTCGTAAATATTTCATCTACGTTAATGTTACAGGACTATTCACCAAAATTTATTGTCAGATGTTGTACATATATTTAAAAATTAATGTTCCTCACTAGATTTTTTTTTACATTTAAATTAGTATCAAACTATTTTATTACCTTTAGCTCATTTTACTCTAACATTATATTTGATGACAATAATTTTACAAAGAAATTTGTGTTACAGTTTATAATATTCGACTTATTTTCATATGACTATCGCTGTACTTTCTGAAGTAATATATTAAGAATATTTCATAAATAGAAATTTAAACATGCGTAATTTTGTCACGAATATATATGTAAATTATTTGTAAATTTTTTGAAGTGAATGTAAGAGAGAAATACTGGTTTAACACACTTTACTGTGACATTTTCCTAATTTACATGATCAATTATATATTTATAATTATGATGTTTAATTAGTCGTAATTATTCTTAAGATTCTATATTGACACTTAAAATGGATTAATTTGTCTTTCTATCGGTGTTTTTTTAAAAATATTTCCTCTCAAATTTTTTTTGTGTAACTTTATAATTCTTATTAACCACTTTTTTATATTTAAAATGATTAATTTCGGGTACACATGGAAATTATACTTGTATAATGTGAAACTGATAAATATAATTAAGACCTGCACTCAAGTGCGAATATCAATAAAAGATGTTTCTGTCAAAATAATGAATTACCTTTTTATTTTAATATTAGTAAAATTATACGTTATATTTTTTATTTAAATGTCGCTTCCTAATAACTGTTAAATTATTTTTTTTAATTTTCGTAGATGTTAAAATTTTATAATGACGAAATATGTGTCAAGATAAACAGATTAAAAATTAATTTCTTTGTTAAAAACGCAGCAATTGTTTAATTCAAAATCTTTATTACGTTGTTGTAATATATTATTAGTTTTGATCCGAATATATGCCTTTTTCATTAAAAGTGCAAGTACAAACCTATGTTTATATCCGTGTATGCGTGGACTATGCTGCTTCTAAACTGGTTTAGTATATTTAGCTGATTTTCTATTGAAACTAAACTTCCACAGACCTATGATTCAACAGAATTAGCAAAAACTATTCATTTGAAAGGTAGATTCTGATTTCTCTATTTTAAGTAATTTTCTGGTAATTTTAGGGATTTTTGTAATAGGTGATCAAACTGATAGCATATTGAATTGAATTTATATTTGCTTCATTTTCCATATGTTTAAAAGTTATTCAAAATATTAATTAATATGCAAAGAATTTATACTCTTAACTATCTTAAATATAATTATAACTGAATCGTTAATTGGATTTCTTTGAAGTATTTTGATATTGAAAAGTATATCTAAATTATATTTATTTAAACAAATACATAAAGTATATTTTGCTGATTCAATGCGTTCAGAATTTTATTAAATGGTGAAAATATTTGAAATTATATATATACATACCCCAAACACAAAAATTAACTTTATGAAAATTAGCAGGGCAGTACCCCCTGCTCTCCAAACGACGGAGCAAGCCCCATTGTATAAATTATATAACTGTTCATACTCGTTGCTAAAATTGTAATTTACATGCATTAAGCAGTTCTACATAAATTTATTACAGTATCACGAAAAGCTTTTTTTATATATGGAGCATATTTTGTAAAATTAATGTTTTATCTTCTATGTAATTACTATTTTATCTTAAAATAGTGTAAATAATTTATATATGGATGTTTAATACTTTAATATTACTTCCCGCTGTATTTATTTTATGATAAAAGTTGTAATATATATATATTGGCAAGAAACTTCATCTCTTGCATTGTAATGACATTTTTTTTAATGGGAACTTGGTGAAATATTAGCAATACAGCCAAGTTGGCACCATTTTTGGTGATCGAATTTGATTACTTGGTGACCATACGGATGCTTCTGGAAATTACTGGAGGAATGTAGAATATCACGATCTATGACGTAAGTGGTTTTTTCGAGAAATTGATGGAAGGTAGGTGGGGACACCCTTGGCAAATCGCTCTTAGCATTCCTCTTCAGTTAATTTCAACTTTTTACGGCCTATTTTGACTAAATATACCATATATACAAATAAATTAATTACACAGCATCACGAAAAACAATTTACATAGAGTGAGATATTAATTTATCACATCTGATACCAGTGTATTTTTATTTAATAATTGAAATAATTGTATTTCGCAGTACGAGCAGAAAATTAGATCTCAACGTCATGTGATGAAAAGAAAAAGTAGTTATTTTATAAACGAGTTAGTTTTAGTTAGTTTAACAAAAAGTTACTTTTAAAAACCCGTTTAGTAAAACCCAACCTGTTTTGAAAAATAAAAGTTTGTGGATACCTACTTTAGCTTAATCGTTCTAATTATTTTTCTTTTGTGAGAGAAATAACAAAATGGTGTATGATACCCTTTTTCTGAAACTTTGATCGGAACATAATCATTAATTATGATAAAAGGCTTTTTTTTCTTCCTTTAGATCATTATAGAAGTTTGACATTTTTTTAACCTGAATTATTATCATGACTCCAGTCTTCTTGCTACAGCTGAAAATTACTGTATACGAATTTTATATTTTTCTTCAGGAGTTTGGTAACAAAGAGAAACAATCGCCAAGATCGTTACCCATAACTTTCTAACGACTTTTAGTATCATTATCCGGCCATAAGAAATATTTTTCTGCAGATTTGTTATTGAGAAGAATACGATGACATTAGACTTTTTATTTGGAATTAAACGTACATCACTACTTGTATAGAATATTGTGAACCTTCATAGTATTAAAATAATCAAGGTATTCCATATTGATGCAAATACAAATAGATTCACATGCACATAACGTGACAGTAAATATAATGAATTTTACTTATGGTTACATGTTAAAGGAAGTTTTACAAATGATATTAACATTTGGGTATATAATTGTAATTAATGTCTTCAATAAAAATGCTTCCCAGTAAACAATATTTATGTGACTTATTTTCACTTATATTTTTATACATATAGTCTCTATTAACTATTTTGTTTCTACAAAAATATAAACTTGAAAAATGTTTTAAAAGAGAAAACTTATATTTATATAAATCCCACATATAAACTATTGTATTATGCTGTTGACAAGAAACACAAAATAAATCAATGAAAAGTAAATTATTGGTATTTAAAATGGTCAGTGATTAATAATACTGTATTTACTCGAATCTAAGCCACACTGTTTTTCCAGTGTTAATGCTACTGAAAATTGGGTATGGCTTAGAATTGAAGGCAAAACATTTGTTGGATGAGAGAAATTGAGTTTCCACCCCTTTCAAAAGGAAATTTGTTACCGTCCATTCTGGCCACTTACATCGATGATTTAGCCCATTCCGCAGTTTATCTTCAGTACTCAGTCTATCCTAAATATTGTTGTGGGCTCGTATCTAGAATTTTTTTTTAATCACCTAAAAATCAAATATATCGGTAGCAGCATTGTGACGGGCTCACGCGTCTTTTCATTAACATGTCCTTTGGGTTCTTTGGGGATAGAATTAATGGCAACTCTTTTCCAACCAAACCCAAGAATTGAAGCGTGAAGGAAAGATGCAAATTAGGAAGCTTTTAGATATCAGAAGTTAGAGTAAGCGTGTTGGCAATTTTGGGAATGTTATGATATTCCGCGAGTCTAGTGTGAAGACTTTGTGAAAGGTTAAGTGACAGCCAACAGAAGTTACCCGTGACCGAGAGCTCTTAGGTCAAGGTGCATACCATTGCACTCCTGTGAACCGCAACTTCAACTATTAATATTCGGATCTGTGATGGCATTGTAATTGGGCTTAGGCGAGTTAGTTATTGATAGTGGTCCGGGTTAAGCTAATTCGGTATTATATATATTGTGTGTATATCCCCCGTAGATTCTCTCACATATATTATTATTATCTAATCTTTTAGAGGTTTAAGTTTAAGGTCTTAATAAAGTCATATTAAGATCATGAAAACTTCTAGTTCTTCATTTATTCCTGCACCTCTAGCTCACGCTGATAATCAAGGAGAAGGGAACCCAAGGGAGGCGTCCTTACAGCATCAAGAGAAGTTCATTGTGACACAAGTATAAAAAAGGGAGGCAGTTTTATTTACAGGGAAAAACGGAAACATAGCAGCGGCCACAGAAAATTTGACTCGGATGATGAATCAAATATACGTAATTGATGCAATTATATAGCTTTTGCTTGTAAATGTTCAACAGTCCTTAATAATTATTTCACATTTTCCTATTATGCATTCTTTTTTTAAAAAAAATTGTGTAACAAATGTATTGGATGGCAAGGAAGACGATACCGTGCGGGAAAATAGCGACGCCGGCACCAATTCCGAAGTCAGTTGTGACAATAAGAGTGACGAATCATTTTCGAAACATGATACTGACGGTTAGAGAAATTATATGTTCATGTATCTATTTTAAAGTTTTAAGGCTATTTTCGCCTAATGTTAAAGAATAGGACCCAAATCCGGAGTACCTTTTCGGATATCAAAGTGCACCAACATTAATATTATATTCTGGCTTCACACTATCCTGTAGAGAATCACTTATTTTATCATACTACCCCTTTTTATCCGAGTAGACACATATTTTCTTTTATAAAATTTGTTTCGCATTTTTTCTCCTATACCATAATGTTAAATGAGCTATTCCTTTACATGTTAAAAGGAAAAACCAATTATTTATGAAATATTTTGAAATTTTAAAAACACTATATTATAAACAAATGCATGAGTTGCAATGTCACAAATGCTTAGAAAAATCGAGGCATTTTTTCGGTCCTAAAATGTGTTCCGCGTTTAGATCACACTCCAGTACATATGGCGAAAACTGCTTTAAAACTGGTAAAAAAAATTATTAACGTATTAATATTTTTCATTAATTTGTTTTTAAAAAAAGTTCTTAAGTATCGGATGTGGATGAACCTTTTACACAATTTTTTTTCTCAAACAGGTGTAGAGAACTGGGAGTAGATTCTATACGCCGCCGCGTATAGAATCAACGACATTATTTTTTCACAATATTTTTTGTTGTTGTTGAGAATTTGCGGTATGGCTTAGAATTGATGGTGGCTTAGATTTGAGCAAATAGGGTAATTAAAATTTTATATCCAATGAGTAACTCCTTGTTTTAACTTATGTCCTTACGCATAGCCCTAGTGTAGATTCAAAGCACGAGGTCAATAAAAATAAATCAAATCATAATAGATTTTGAGGTATTGTTCCAAAGTCTCGCAGCAACAAATTCAAAGAGGTGATAGTAGAGAGCATTGGGACGACAAATCAACATAGAATATGGAATGGGTCACAAATTACGTTCAGTCGAATAAATTCGCAAAATCAGTTAGGAAGGATGTGGCAACGAGTGAAATGAAAAGGCGTAATAAGCGGTAAAAAATACAGTTATCAGACGAAATTCATGCTTATAATACGAAAAAGGCACCATAGCTCGACGTCAGAAATGCAATGGCAAGGAACTGACACTTCCATTGTTCGTAGTTGCAGCCGACGAATTAAGTATTGTCGCATGCCTTCGAACAAATCCGGTGAGGTGGCGATGTTAGCTGAAGAGATGACGTTCCGTGCGGCGAGATGCTCAACTGTAACCTCCAAAGTTTCATACACAAGCAATTTCAAGTGTCGCAGACGATGGAATCTAAAGGATTCAAGTCCGGGGAACCTGGAAGCAAAACAATAGGTCCACCTTGTCCAACCCCCTCTAAGGACATGTTGCATGGAGTTGGTTTTACAACGGAATTGAAAACTTTTGGTGTACCATCATGCGTGAACCACACATTCTGGTCTACTTCCTGCATAATTCCGGGAAAAGCTAAAAATTTGCATACGTGCACGTTTCTTCAACCCCAACATGGTGCCACAAACCCCTTAATTCGTTTAGCTTATTTCCCTTCGGATAGCTACTATTATGGAGATTTTAACCGACTAAACGTGGTTTGCGACCCCGTGTTCTATGCTGATTTGTCCCCATGCTGCCTGCATGCTTATTACTCCCCCAAATATGTCAGTCGAATTCGGCAACAAAATGTACTAGTTAAACAAAACGCCTTAATTTTTCTAATAAGTATGGTTTCAATGCAAGAAAATTGGATACAATCTAATATTATTAGAGAAAAAAATATATGTCGATAGTAATTATTATTGAACTGATTCTAAATCTATATAGAAATGAAAAAGATATATTACATAGCATTTTTGTGTAACTTTTAGTATTGTTGGGTAGATCGGGTTTCGTGGAATTTATACAATCAGTCCAAAAGAGCAAAACAGTTATTTAAGAGCGATGAAAATTAATTGAGGAAAAACAGTATTTAAAATACAAGATACAGCACTAAAATTTGCAATTTAAATAACAAAAGATTTGTACACCTTCTACAGTGCTCAGACACAACTATCAGTGTCTAAAATTACAAGTATTTAATATTAAAGATTATCCGCAAGTAATTACTGATTCTCTTCAACATCCGAAGTAATACTGACTCAGTTTCAGTGAAGAATTGCTTTTTAAAGCCAATGCGGACATCTTCGAGCACTTTCTCGAAAAAACCGCTTTCTTCATACATAGAGATGTTATATATCTCCAGTAATTTTTTTTTCCAGAAACATCCATATAGTCGTCAAGTCACCATATATGGTAGCCAAATTGCCTAAGTGGTCACCACCTCGGAAACTGTCGATTGAAGAGTCATTATAATGTAAGGGACTTTAGTGCTTGCAAATATTATAATTTTTATCATAAAATAAATACAACGCAACATAATATTAATGTATTAAATGTCCGATTATAAATGATTGGGTGAACTTTCACAATTATTATTCTTTCTAAATTTACTTAGAAGTTATACAGAGATTTTTAAAATAAGGCAGATTATATTTAAGTAATTGAAATGATTTTATAAGCATCTATCATTTTAATTAAAAAATTGATGTACTTGAAGTGTAAGAGTATTTCTGATATTTTAACTGAACTTAACCCAAAAGTAAAAATCGAGAATAATTATAAGGTTTGATTATAATTCGCAGTAAATGAAAAGTCTATAACAAAAGCTAAATAAACCAATATTCCAAAGAAAAGACTTAAGCTATTAAAGAATCAATGAATTCCCTGTACAAAATAGGCTATCTAAATGGAATAGTTACGTAGGGTTAACAGCTCACTATTTCATCTAAGCAATTTGAAATTATTTTTACTTTAATTTTTCTGTGAGGTGCTTCTATTCTATTTTTCTTTCTAGATATTGAAGTGAAAGAGCACTTAATCAGAAAAAGCAATCTGTTTTCCATTATGCACATTAAATCTAATCACTTGCATAAATGCTGTAAGTATAGCTCTCCTTTATTAAAAAAAGTATATTGAAATTTACTAAAAGTATGCCTTTTATTTGAATAGCGTAATTGGTAATATTCAGCCATACCATTGTTCGCTTCAGCAGTAATTGTACTTCTCAACTAAAAAAAGAAATGTGCTCATTATTTTTGGCTATTCTCGCGACATCTGAGTAATTTATTTTAGATAAAAGCCATTCTTTTATTTGGCTTTATAAGTAACTGGCTTTTCAATTCCACACCTCAATGAAAGTATTTTATTTTTCACATTTTTTGGTTCTTCAGTCTTGAACAGATTTGAAGCAAATATAATTTTTCAGAATATATGCTGTTCGGTTTTTAACCAAATATTTAATATGGAGTTAAATGCAAAAAGAATAATATGTGTGCTTCATGTCTGCATTGCTGATCATTTTTCAACAATTTTATTTAGAATTGGAACAGTTTGTGTAAGGTAAGAAAAACTAATTGGTTTAGATTAATAACAAAATGTTTATTAAATTGTATGTGTAAACATATGGAATTTTACATCCATGTACTAAAAACAGAATTTAGAATACAGTAAAGAAATAGCCTTAACTTCCTTATTTGAAAGTTGTACTAACTTGTTTACTATGAAAAGGAGCTAAAAATGTAAATTCTACAGTCAATTTCACTGGCAATATTAGAATTTCTTAACAATTTAAAAATCTTTTTCTGTTATAAAATTCCGCTTATATTTATCAGGTATATTGATCATTCCAAGACGTTTTTGATATAGAATATTTTTTTAGCATTGAACTTCAAAAGACCAACTACTTAAAAAAAAACTATCCATCTCAAGAATACTAGATTTGCCTAATCAGTTTGTTAAGTTCGGAAATGTAAATCTGTAAGGAAGACTGTTGTTGTAATTTGACATCACTATATGAGGGATAAAAGATTAACATGAATTTCCCTGGACTTAAATTCAAAAGTAAGACTAAAAAATATAAAATTAATATTTTTTTACTATTGTTATATTAATGCTCAACAAAAGCAGTGTAAATTTTAGTATCTAAACATGGTGCTCCCGAGAATTCATAGTACAATCTTTAAAGGTTGGTACAGGACATTAAAACAGTCATTTATTATAGAGGAATGTATGGGCGCCCTTGACATAGTGAAGAAATAAAACAAAAAAAAAGAGACGAAAGGAAAGACAAAGGTTTCATTAAAAGTGTCGTTAACAAGTGTAATGTTTTCAAGAACTATTCATAGCTGCTCAGCACATAGGCTATGAAGTCCAGCTGCAGCACAGATTGCTGTACCACCCACTGGCAGAAGTTCAGGTGGAGAGGATGGTCTGCTGGATTTAAAAACTTGTACTCTCTGAAAATGGAAGAAGCACAAGCGATTTTTATTCAACACTCTAAAAACTGTTTGATAACTCACCCTTTTGTGATGAGCAGCAGGGCTTGTACTTGACTCCGGTTCTATCATCCACAAAGCTCAAGATACTTTTTTCCAACGGCTTGAACGGCGTACAGTTCTTCGTTGACCAGCACCATGTCTGGGGACGTGGAATGAATGTGTTTCACAAAGCTGACGATGTAACAGTTGAAAAGTTCTGTGATTCGGCATTGATCGATCAGGAAATAGCGCGGGATACATTCGTATCGCAGCTCTGCCGTTACCATTTGCATGTATGCAATTTCGGCATACTTACCCATCACTCACCATAGACTTCAGCACAAATGTGAATGGTCCTTTCCCCCACTGAGATGAATCATGTTGAACGGCGGCTAGACATTTACTGAACCCTATCGGCAACGAAACAAACCAATAATTCCATTTTTCTTTTCTTTTATTTCCCTTGTTTGAACCTCAAAGCGTCATTTACGCCCATACATCTCTATTTAACAAATAATTATTACAATGTCCTGTATCTACCTTTAAAATCTGTACCTTGAATTCGGGACCACCCTCTATTTTTAAAGTGAATAAGAACACACACATGGGAGAGTAGAGATAACGCAGATCTAGCAATGAAATCATCAAAATAATAGGCAGAATATTTGTCGATGAAAACAGTATTGTACTTAAATTCCTCAGGATTACTAAATGTGATGAATTTATCTGACTTCATTGAATTTGATAAATTCTGAATTGTTCTTTAGAATTATTATCCACATTGTTTTTATAACAGATTGTTCGGAAAGTAATTTTTTTCTTATAAAAATGAAAGGCAATTTTCTTATAGTGAATAAGTATTTTATTGAATCATTTACTGCCCATTCCCGCCCAATATTTTTTGACATCGGTCTGGTAACCACATGATTTCACGCTCACGAAAATTATGTTCTTTGCTGACAAAAAAAAAAAAAAAAAAAAAAAACTGATTCTGCTAAATTTTTACTTCTTCCTTTGATGCAAAGATCTCACCAAATAAACAATTTTGTTGATGCTGGAACAAATAATAATCAGAAGGTGCTGGATATGGAGAATATGTTGTGTGTGGAAATATATTTAATTCAAGCTGTAAAAGCGTTTGGCAAATTACCAAACTTGTATGAGGCCCCTCATTATTTTAGTGGAACTCTACACTTTTTCTACTTATCACTTCTGGCCTTTTCTGTTTAAATGAATCATTCAATTTGTCAAGCTTATGACAGTAAATGTTTCCTTTAAAATACCACCAAAAAGATCGCATCACCTTTTGTGAGAAATATCGGCTTTGAAGGTGATTTGAGCAGGTTTATTTTTTTAACCCCATGACTTTTTGCATTTAACATTGTTGTAGGAAATATATTTCTCATTCCCAGTGATGATGTCCTTCAAAATGGATCATTTTCTCGGTGTTTGAGAAGCAAATCACAGACATCAACTAGGCGGCACAAATTTCTATTCTTAAAAACACGAGGAACTCTTATATCGATATTTCAAATTGAACGTAGGAGTTTCATATTATCCGGAATAATCGAGTTCGATAAATTTAATCTCAACAAATGCACGGATTTGTAACAATTAATGCCTTTATTGGGTCCTCGTCATTCCAGAACGAGGTGCATCTTCAACATCAAAATTACCCGATCGAAAGTTTGAAAACCTGTTTTGATTCTGGTGTTCTGTCAATATATCTCCATCCACATATGAATTTTTTTCTTGTTTGAACATCATTTTTACTTTTGTGATAGTAAGACAATGAAATATGCCGAAAATACAATTTTTCACATTCCTTCTTTGATAGGGTAGCAACAAAAAACTACTGCTGTCAAACCTTTTCAAATGAGCCTGTGACGGGCTCACGCGTCTTTTCTTTAACATAACATCTGAGTTCTTTGACGGCCAAGATTAATGGCAACACTTTTCCAACAAAAATCCAAGAAGCGAAATGCGAATATAAAATGCAAATAAGATAGCTTTTAAAAGAACAGAAGTTTCAGTAAGCAGAATGCCAATTTAGGGAAAGTTGTGTTTGGGGGAGATACAAGCTTGAATTGACAGCCTATCGCGAAGTTACCGGGACACCCTGCTGCTGCTACAAGGTGCATACCATTGCACGCGCGCCCAGACTTTTCTATACAGTGATTGAATCTTAGTTTGGATTAAGGTAGGACTGATTATTTGATATTAGGACTTATATTATTATCAGAAGTGAGAGTAGGAGGATTGTATAATAATTTAGATAAAGTGGTCTAAGTTACGCGATTCAGTTTAACTATTTCTGTGTGTTTGCTCATTGTGAATTCTCATTTATATAAATTTATCTAAATTGTTAGAGGTTTAAGTTATATTCTTAATATTGAGAATTTAAAATGTCTGTTCATTTTGAGAATCCCACACCTCTAGTTCCCGTGACAATCAAAGATATGGTCCCCAAAGGGGGGGGGCATAACACAAGCCTTGTTATATCAACTATCAAAAAATGTAATGGAAATACGTTTAAAATGTAGAAATGGCTTTGGAAAATAGAGTTAAGACACTTGTTGGGAAAAAACGAAAACAATTTACGAATAACCCAGTATTTATCAACATTTAAGTGGAGATCAAAATTTGGGAAAACTTTAGATCCAAATTAAATGCACTTACCTGATGACATTTAACAGATTTTATGTAGTAAAGAAGATAACTATAGATGAATGGGTTGAATTATTTCGTAAAATTATTCATTAATTGCATATTGTGTAAATTGTGCTCTAAAATGTAAAAGAAAGTTAAATAATGCTTGTGGAAGGACAAAACATTAGCATACGCAATATTTCTCTTATGAAATAAACATCATAGTAATTGTTATGGAATATATTATTTGTTGTTGAATTCATATCTATCAGAAATGTAAACATTAGGTATGAATTGGTGCTGGGTTTCTTCTGCGAATGCGAGTCGTTAATACATTTCTTTTGAATAAATTCATTGTATTCGTTTCATAAACGTTAGAGATTGACAAGAGAGATACTGACTGGTTATTTATTTAAACTCCTAGAACAATTTCAGTGTTTTATTTTCGGATCTTGCTCTCGATAAGTGAAAGATAGTGTAAAGTTAATGCTAGGTATTAATAATACAATGAACAACATATAAAATATCCACAATTGATAGCTCTTGTAACATTTTCCATTTTATCGTTCAATGCTTCTCGATGTAACAACTTTTTTTAAGTAGCAAAATATCAAGCATACAAATTGCTCAGATATAGCTATTCTGTGAAGGATGTTTCCTGAAACCTGATAATTTTTCTCACTTAATAAAAAAAAAGTTACACAATTTTTAATTTGTTTTTGTGAAGACTTCTTTAATTTTCATATTTTCTAAAGTTAAAATAAAAATAAACAAAAAAATATCTCTTTCCAGGTTAATAGTATATTTTTATTACTTTTAATTCAAGTTAGACATAAGTATTTTTATAACTAAATTAATGAATAATTTTATAGAAATGATACCTGGAAATGTATAATAAAAGTACTCACACACACACAAAGTATTAATGCTAAAAACCTTTTAAGATGTATGTGAAGTAGCATTGTGCTTTTACATCAAATTATAGCATTCTACTTCTTTTTATTTTGAAATTAACTCAATTTTTGAATGTTCGAAGTACGGTATAAATTCATTCTCGTAAGATTTCTATGTGTATCGGCTATTTTAATTTCATTAGAGTAAAATAAAATATACTTATTTGTTACGATTTTCTAAAAGATATTGTCTTGTTTTACTAAAAGGTTTTTCACCTTTACATTGATAATGATGTCAAGATTGATTTTAAAGAATATTCTTTCGAACTAAAAATATTCATCTTATTTTAGCCGTTCAGAAAATAAGAATTTAATACCACCCTTGATGCAATGTAAAAACAGCTCTTTCGGTTAAATTGTTTCAAAACCTATAATTTAACCCCCTTTATTACATATAGAGCGAAATTGTATTTTACAATACAATATAATCATTTCTTCTTGCGATGAATTTAGGGGGAGGGGACTCTTTTTCCTTTTGAAAAAAAAATTGCGTTTCATATTTGTTTGCAATAATGAATTTATTTCAAATTTAAAAAGATATTTTTGTCTTATGTATTTTATTATTGCATTTATAAAAATAACAAGTCAATTTCTCTACTATTTTATGTAATATCTCAGATATAACTTATACAAAATACAATATTAGAGGCCTTTATTTAATTAAATCATCTGAAAATATAAAAATGTGCATGTAACTGATTAAAATTTGCAATCAACACTATTATTTGGGCATGATGCATTGTTTGTCGATTTAAATACATTATATTTAAATACTTCTCCCTTAGCACATTAGTATTGTTCAATTGACCAAATGCAAACCAAAATATCAAGCTTATAGTTAAGAACAACTAATTATAAGTCTTGTATATTATAAAATTCTTATTTCATTTCATATGCATTACATTGCACAATCTATTTCAAGACTTCTATACATACACAACAAAGTATATGATTTGTAAGTCTCCAATTAAATATGTAGATATACTTTGAATATAATCTACATAGCTTAGGATTGAAGAACATCACAATTTTTCACTTTTGCTTTAATTTTGGTATTAAAAAATAATTTTGGAAATAAATGAATAAATTCAGGCACTTTTTTTCTTAAATTAATAATCAGGCAGCAATGAAAATTATATAAATGTCAATATTACATAATAAAATCAATGCACAATTATTACTGTTGTATTGCTATTAAAAAATGCTGTGACAATGGAGCCCATACTTTTTCAAAGCGAATAAGAACACCCAAAGAGAATTAGAATATCATACTGTTAAGCAGAATATTTTTGAATGTAATTGACATTTTTAACTATCTTCCTCAGAATTATTCAATATCAATGTATATTTCCACAGATTCAAATAAATCATCTCGATTATTCTTCAAAATAATTACTCCTATCTACATTACCCTTATGTGTAATGAAACTTATGGTGGGGAAATAGTTTTAGAAAATATTAATGGTGAAATAAATTCATGTGATAACTGTAACGATATTTAACTAACCGCAAAAATATACTTATGGAATATTACTTGAAATTCACTTATTTTACAATACATTACACGGGTTTTAATTTCCTTTTAAACATAGGTTTAATTTGAAAATAATCTGCATGTTTAAGGTTTGAAAAAATTATGTAACATTTTGTAATTTAGAATTAATTTTCAAGATTTTAAAAATGAATTGAAGTTATTACTTGGGCGATAAAGTTGTAAGGTTTAGTTTTTTTTTAAATAAAATTTTAAAAACACATATGATGATATATATATAATTACGAAAAAATGGAAACGTATCAAACATAAATAAAAACAAATATTTTGTGTCATTGATTACCTATTTATTAATGATGTCTTAAATGAAATGGAATATCTTAATCCACGTATTTTTACAGATAACAATTTTTTATAACCACAATAACAGTAAAGTGTCAGAAAATACATGAAAATGTTTATAGCGCACTGAAATTTCTTTTTATCGAACTTTTTCCACAATGATTATTAAACGGCATTATTAATTCAAAAGTAAAAAAGTTAAAATCATTATTTTGTTTTAAATACTTATTAATTTTTTAAATGAAGACAAAAATATTACATTTCAAATTCGGCAATATACATACAATGGCATAAAAAAGAAAAGCCTGAAAAAAAACAACTTTTTTTTTCAAGAACTTGAAAGAAAAACGTGATTGAAATACATCACAATTATTTTTTTTAAAATTTAAAGAACGTATGATGAAAGTAGCATTTCTCATCCTATATTCTTTTATTGTGGTACTCATTACACATTGGCTTTATGTGTTTACATCCTGTGAACGTCTGCCAGGCCAGATTCTCAAAACTATTCTAAGGGGTTGCCATATTCTATTCGGGACCCATGGTCGGGCTTACCCCAAATGCTTTAGTTCCATACCCAGACTTATTTGTCGAGATACTTAATTTGTTGAGGTATTTGTTGAGGTACTGTTACTTGAGGCATTCGTGAGAGTTTTAGCCAACTTTAATCACATTTCTATACGGGAAAAATATTTTAATTCATCTTTCCTAATTTAAAACCACATATCAAGACTTTTTTTTTCAATTTAATGTAATTATATGAATCTTTTCACTTAAATATAATAGGAAAATTATTCATCAGAAAGAAATTATTCTATTGTAACAAAACCTGTTCTATTGTGTATACCTACCATTCAATATACAAATGATTATATTTAAGAGTTAATAAAAGAAAAATATTACTGTTTTATATCATAGCAACAGAGCTTCCGAAAAAAGATTAGATACTTTTAAATATTCTAGAGTAATTAGTATCTCAAAAATTTTGAACTTAAGGGTCATGCACAATCTTCCACTTCAGTCCAAGTGTGAAGACCAAACTAGAGTATCATATCAAAATACTAGAGTTATGAATTTCGTGCAAATTTAAGTTTCTAGAATAGCCTGCTAGTAAAGTATTTAAGGCGTGGGGTGGAGGTTGACTAAAGTTCAAAAATTGAAATTAGTTTATAAACTTTTGGTACAGAAAAGACTCCGTTTATGTTATTTTTTGTAAATTTTTACCCATTTTAGGAGTAATAATTAATTTTTTTTTCTTAATTTTAGGTTTTTTTTCTTAAAATTTACTAGATAAATCTAAAAACCACACACAAAAAAAATCTTCATATCTACATTTTTTTTAAAAAAAAAAAAGTTGTCACAAGTAGTCGGAAACCTTTAACCAGCTCGTCCAATAGTTTCGGGTGAAATTAAAGAGGAAAACAATTGATTGAATTTTACAGAAACTTTTACACAGAATTCAGACGTTGATTTTTTTTACCTTTCTTTTAATTTTAAATCTGGTTTTTGTTTCCGAGTTAACTTTATCGAACGGACAATTTTACTCTTTTTATAAACTTTATTTTCATTTCTCAAGCGCTTTATAAAAATACAGTACGCAATGCAGCTGGATTAAATTACTAATTTGGCAGGTGTTTTTACACTTATATAATAAAAATAAAAAAATTGAATTGCATTTACTTGATTAAACAGAATATTTTCTCTACGTAAAAAAAAATAAAATAAATAAAATTACTCCAAACGATATTTTAACCCTTTATCAACTGCATTATGATTTACTGCACATTTTTCAATGCAAATTTTTTTTTCTCAATCATTGCATTGAAAATTATGGGATATACATAAATAAAATACCCAACTTTGGGAAATTTACTTTGAGAAAGTAGAGTTTTAGTAGAGCTAATTAGTTAGATTGGTACTTTAAAGTACCGTCAGTCTACAAAAGGTCTCAAGTATTCTCGTAACATGAAAAGACCGAATGACTTTTTTAACGCAGTATTAACTCTTAAAAATCCTAAATATAACCAGAAAAAATAATATTTTATAGCACAAAATATTTATTTTAAAAGATTATTAATTTTTTAATTTTTTGTTGCTTTTTATTGTAACGTGTAAAAAAACACGTAAACTTAGTTTGATGATATTCAAGTAAACAGTTTTTTTCCCCATTAATACACAAAATTCATAACACGTTCCACATTTTGAGTGAGGCTTCGATGGAATGTTTTTTAAAGCATTGCATCCTGGCTTAAAAAATGCTGTATTTTCATAACATGAACTACTGCACTTTGAGTTCAGTGTCTTAATCGTCATCCTAAGAATCTAACGAAAATTCCAGCAGAAAATTGGCTGGGACTTCATCTGAAAAATCATCTGTTAGTGCATCATTGATATCAGATAGTAGGTTCTGTAATAAATCTAAAGCCTCTTGAAGATAGAGTTTCATTTTTACAGAAATTCTAAGAAAAGGAAATAATAATAGTAGCACCTTGAAAATCTCCTGTTATTGTTAAATCTCAGTTACACCTAAGGAAATTAAAATGTTGTTTATTTTTAAATAAGAATAGATATTTTATTTAATTGTGTGGCAAAAAATAAATAAATGATATATGATGTATTAACAAAAAAAATCATTTAATGGAAAAATCCTTGTTTAAGTAAATCATTAAAAGGAAATAAGTGTTTTTTTTTTTTTTTTTATTTAATGAAATGCTTGGGGCATTTAAGTTTTAATTTTTTCGTCCTCCTTTTCATTGTAAAAAAAAATTGGTCACCTTAGTAATTAGCAATAATTAAAAAGTGTCTCACATAAGTATTTAAATTTTTAGAATCGTTTCCAAAAACAAAGTTATTCGAAAATCTGCAGCACATAACATCATTGATGGTAGTTACTTGTACGATAAACTACATTTACAAAGATGCATACCAATTAACACATTTTCTTTGAAACTTCTCAAACAGTTTAAGAACTACACAAACTGAATATTTAACAATAATAGATTTCTTCATTTATTAATAGTCACAAAGCAAATTTATCACAATCACATTTTGTTTCAATTTTTAGCCTAGTTACTGTTATTAGAATCCTTTTTTACGTATCGAAAATAATCATTGTATGTCCTTTAAACCTTTTTAAAATTCCCTATTTTAAATGGACTTCTAATTGTTTTTATAAGCAACTGAAGAATTTTGTTTCAATATGAGATAAATAAAGTTTTTTAGTTGAATAATAATGCTAATCGAAAATATTTGTGGAAGATTATGGTGCACTCGCGAACCCCACTTATCCTATTACTTAAAATTAATTGACTTAAAATATCTATTACTTATAAAAGTAACGTATACATAATTCAATACTTTTCTTGATAACTTGTACACTTTATAATTAAGGTCGTGTTGATACTTAAACGTCTTCTTTATTATATTCAATACATTGATATTGTATGGGGAGGCGATGAAAATTATGGTTGAAAATTGGGTCGTACACATTGAAAGTTCGAGAAGCTCTGATTTACAATGTCCCCTCATATAATATTGCAATTTACTATTCACTGTCGAAACCTTTTGGGGTTTATCAGTGTGAATATGTTGTTTCCCATTTTTTTTATTGAAAAAAATTAAAACTATATTTCTCAGTCTATGCATTCAGTGTATATCGTTATAGTATTGAAAGTTTGAGAAACAGGGCAACATGGCGTCTGCTTTGCTTCGTATTTAGGGTAATATGAAAGCCCAATTATACGCAGTTTGCTGTACTGCGGTGTTGCATTCTCAATATCATGTAGGGAATTTCGGAGTCATCTTTCATTTATTTTTGAATATTTATTTTTATTTTTTTGTATAACTATAGTATTTTATATAACTTTCATCTTTCACATATATTTAATCAAATGTTTCTTTCAAACGTTTCATTCAAAAATATCCCAGTAAATATTAATCCTTCTTGAAAGAAATTCTGAAAACTGTTTCAGTATTTACTCAGACACCAGAGACAACTTACACGAAGTTATAATGCAAACTTATAATTAATTTATAATTTGTATGCATACAGAATATTTTCATAAGGCATGCAGACAGTTAATTCGCAAAAATCTTGAAATGCAATACTAAAAGAACTTAATGCTTACTCAATTTAGTGTGCCGTTATCTAAAGCCTTTGAAGACTAAAGGAAATTGAATAGTTAAGTATAAGCTAAATTTAGCAACGTAAAATTCTATACATGTAATCAACTGTGTTGGTAAACGCATTAATGTTCGATTAGTAAATGTATCCAGTTAAAGAACACATCAATGTTTTTAAGTAACTTTTCCAATTTGGTTAAAATATCGTTAAATTCCTTACTCAACTTTATTGTGTACATGTTTTTTTTTTCCAAAGTTTTAAAAAGCACTGTTATGCGAATTTATTTTTTGTGAAAGGGAATGCGTCCAGTTTATGTCAGTTGCTTGCAGATGCATTTGCTTTCTATACTTAAAAATAATGGATAATTGAACAAAATATTGCAAAACAAAACTTGAAACATCGTTAAATTTACTATAAAATGATGTTTAAAGTTAATATAGTTAATTTTAAATTTTTAAATTTTGTTTTTATATTCGTAATTGGAATAGTTGTGCAATCTGAGCATAATATTCTTACGCATTTTTCTTATTATTTGAAATTAATAGAACGCCTATACTTTATTAAATATAATTTATACTTCTTTTCATAACAATCGGTACATATATGTGTATGCGTGTGTATGTAAATTTGTTACCAGGACACAAACTAAAATTTCGTAAGAAGGAAAAAGAAAATACTTTCATGTACAAATTTAAAATTTGCTGCTATGATTGTTGTTTGATTTAAAGTAGTTAAAATTAATATTTAATTAATTGCAAAAAAATTAATAAAAATGTAATATGACTGAATCATTAAAAGTGCTTAAATAAAAGGAAAATTTTATCGCAATGAATATGTATGAACGTGGCAGCGGCAGTCTTGCGTTATGGGTTCTAACTAGTTGACGGCATTTTTTCTGCCGGCCATTTGTTTATGTCAAATGAGTTTGAATCCTACTAACACTGCAGACACGCCATGTACAGAATCTGCCGAGAATCTGTTAAATTTGTGCATGCTCAAGTTGGTGGAGAGTGGACATATGGAGAGTCGATGCTGACCCAGGTTCAAAGTTACGAGGTCTATCTCCAATACCTTCTACGTAACTTCACTTCTATATTAATAAACAATTAGTAAAATTGGGGAGACTATTACTACTGGTATATTTTTATTAGCATGAGTGCTTTTAATTTTTTAATGTTCAAAGAAGCAATTTTCTAGGAAACAAGAATATAGTTTCATTTCAGCAATATTTTTCTACAAAGCTTATTTATATCAGTTTTATAAAACTTAATGCAGGAATTAAAATAATGACCTCTTATTTTCTAAAATATATATTTGTAAATAATTAAGTACATTTTTTTTCTCTATCGGCATTCGAGTACTTTTATAAGCGTGTGTTTTCAGTCCCTTTAAATTGAACACATTTGTATTTCTTTCGAATGAAAAGTAATAAAATATAAAAAATTAAACATTCTTGCTTAGAAAAAATTCCATAATTTTGTTCTAAGAATTTACTGAATCATTATAATAATTTATTTTTACAGTCAATTATTTTTAATGTCTTTCATTTTTTTTTAGAATTTTCTTTTTTTTTATCATTTATTTCAACATTTTTTGGAAGAACTTAAAATGTGTATATGATTTAAAAATGTTTTCTGTTCGAATTTGTGTTAAAAATCACGAAAACGGACATACATATTATTAATCATGCTTATTTTCATCCTAGTTATATTAGAATTTAACAAGACATTTCATATTGTAATACATTCTACAGGAAATATTTGAAATAATTGAAAATATCTATAAGGAAAAATTCAATTTTAGAAAAAAAAAATAAAGCTAAATATGAGAGTGCATTCATGGAAATTAAATAGTTCTAAACATAAAAATGCAGCTTCATATAATAAAGAGCCTTCTCAAAAATTAATAATAATATTTTAAATATTTTCTCCGTTATGCATAAACATTGCTTATGTCGCTATCTTTTAGAATTTTTAAAAGAATGACGCTCTTAAATTTATACATGTAATATTTGTGATCAAGTTTCGAGATCTTATTTTAGCATTGTTTTCTTTTTTTTCCTTTTTAATTTTTAGGCAAGTCGAAATTTCAATACATTTTGTAAACTGAAAAAGAACTTCTAAGAAAAACAAATAGCATGCCAATCTTTGTATCCAGGTATTTTCTTTCATCTATTTAAATACTTTGAAGACAATTTCAAGTTCCTCTTAGCAATATATTTCATTCGAATTATTTTATTTCTCAAAATACTATTTATTATTTAAGCCTTATAAAAATGTGCAAATTTTTAAATCATAATATTCTATTTGATATATCAGTATTAAAATCCTTTGTGATCGAATTTTTAATATTCCTAATTTCAACCTTCCTACATTTATGCTAATCCCTTAATCTTTATTCACATTTTTTTAATAAAAGGAACATATTTATCATAACTCATACTTCGAAAATGTTTTGTTTTATATTGCCTGAAGCGTTAACTTCATTGTTACGAGTAAAATAACTTTTAATCTTTCAGAGCGATATTTGTTTTTTAACTACTAGAACGCCGAAAAAATCCAGCTTCTTTCAACTTCCCTCCCTCTCTAAAACGCCAGCTGAGTGTCATTTTAGCATTGGTTGTTATTACACAAAAATTCAGATAAAATGTGCATTCTAATGCTATTCATTGGAAATTTATACGGTAAATGCAAAAACTGATGAAATAGAAAAAAAAATAAATATAACTTTGCTAGATGATATGGAAATATAAACAATAAAATAACTTATTTTATTTTTGTTCAGTACACTCACAGTTGATATATTAGGTACATTTATGACATGTCGTCCTTTTATAAGAGTATATTTTATTTACTGAATTTCCGAGGCACTTTTTCAACTTCAAATTTCTTGTATTTTGGTGGATTTTCAGTTTGAAGAACATCTTAATTATTTTTGTCTTTATTTTTCTAGACTATGCAGTATACTCCATCCTCAGATTTTCAGCTAATATTTGGATCTAATAATATATTCTTTTTAATAATATTTTCTCGTTGCACATTTGAAAATAATCCAAGTGTTTATGGAAGCAAAATTCAAAATATCGTAGAAGTTGTAAACACACGATCTTTATGATTGCCATTTGATCATAAATAGATTTGCCGCACTTTTTGTATTATAAAAAAAAAATTAAAAGCTCTAGGTGTTCTCTTCGAATTCATTTAAATTGTTTGAATTCATAGTTTTCAGTACTACCACACTCGTTTTCATTTTATAAGAGTGAATTGTAAGTTTTGAGCCCATTCAACCAATTCTCAATATATTTTGGTATATAATAACTTTCTTCCTGATTTTATGATTTTATATGATATGGAATTTTTCATTGAACCCCCAATTTCTCATATGAAATAAATTCATCTGTACATTTCTAAGTTTCATAGCCAATTTAAGAGAAATGAAAAACATCAACTGCGCGATGTCTCTTACCATATTTTGAAACTGATCAATTAGTTTAAAAACTACATTTTCAGAAAGTCTTTGCCATTTATCTCATTTTAATCCTTTTTTCTTAAGTAAACAAATGCGTTCAAAATATACTTACTTTCTAAATCTACAGCTATTGAAATTATTCTTTATTTATCAGGTTTAAATGTTGTGAAATGGATTAATTAACATTAAATCTTACTATCAAGCAAATATCCATCATTTCTTATGTTTTAACCTGGCTTGTAACAGTTTATATAGTTTTTAAAAATGATTCCCCACTTAATAATCGATTTCAGCTTATCTTGTTTTATTCGATTATTTAAAGTTAATTTATTATTAAATTTAAGGAATCTTGGTATTTTACAAAATGTTTCGCTGGATATGGTTTTTATACCAATATTTTTGCTCCATGCAGTTGTCTAAAAAAAAAAAGTTTAATGTGCTAAACTTCTGAAATTTCCCGTGCATACTGAGTCGAAATTAAATTGAAACGCTTCTCTTTTGAAAGAGATTATTCAAAGACCAACATGAAATGAATTACAAGCATCAATTTCTAGTACTTGATGAACTTTTTTGTGTATTTTACGTTTTAAAGCTGTTATGTCTATAAAATGCAACCAAATATTGAAAACACTGTCATTATTTGCATTTCTTCTTGCATAAATGGTTGAACTACTTTTTTATCGTCAAATATTTTAGATTTTTAACCCTTACCGACTTTCACAAAGCAGGCAAAACGTACCATCTTGGCTCATCCCGAGTGTAACACGGGCATTGTGAAAATTTTTACACTGTGCAATCGATCTTTCCTGAATTATTTTACTCGTGGTTTTCTGTGGTTTCGAATAATGTTAAGTACCACTAGGTGGAATTTTCCGAAGAAAAAAAAATGATGACGTCTTTCTGCAGAGCACTCTCCTTCCCGCCTGTCTGAAAGATACTTTGTTGAACACATACCCCCATCAGAGAACAAAACTAATCCAACACCACAGTGTATTATTTGGTGCTCAAAGAGAGATATTAAAGGGAGGAAGGTAAGAAGAGGAACAAGATTTCACTGTCTAGATTGCGATGTTGTGTTATGTACAGTACCATGTTTTTGAATTTATCTTTCATGATCAAATTTTGAATAATAATTTCATAATCAGTTATATAAATAAAAAAGATGAAATAAAATTTGTAATTCAAAATAAAAGCTAGTTATTCTAAGATTTATACATATTTATAATTAGTGTAAATTGCTTCCAAAGTCTGATGATTTTTACCATACAGGAAGCCAACATAGGTAAATTACTCATTTATTTAAATATAACTTTTTGCATTAATTTTTAGGAAATTTTGTATGCGAATAGTGCTAATATGTTAAAAAAGATATACATGCTTGTAAATAATCGTAAAAAAAAAATTGATATTTTTTATCCATAATCCAGAAATAAAATGAACTTGTAAGGAGAGGGGGTAATTTACTAGTTACGCAGTTAAAAATACATTCGTTTCACTGTGAGTCAATCAGTTTCAATGCCTTCACTTTTTTCATCAAGGAATATGAATACAATTTTCTTAATGAGATTTATTATGCATGTGAGATATAATTCTGATTTATAATCGGAGATTATCGGTCAATTCTTTTAGAAGCGCGAATAATTCTTTCTTTGAAACACATATTAAATTTTATTCGCAGAAAGTGTCATTAGAGCATAAGAATGCGTTTCAAAGTGATAATAACTCACAAGCGCAAGAACTATTTATGCGAGAAATGAGATATCAGCCGCCAAAGAACATGATGAGTAAATATCAAAAAACAACATTCCATGATTCTCTTACTCTTTAATACAATGAAAGCACAAAAGAAAAATTGCTCAGATGAAAGCCATTTTCAACAAGGGATTAAAATTGCTGCAGCGTCTAATACCAAACAGGCGTTATTGGTAAACCAATCTATAAATTGTTCGAATTACACTACCCTAAATTTATATCTTGTGTGAATTCTTCCTGCTAGTTTACTAAAAGTCAAGAGGAATAAAATAAATACTTAAAAGTTTACTGTTTTAAGAAAAATTAATTTACAGCCATTGGCATCGAAATGACATCATGGAGCTTTCTGGTTACAATATAACTATTGGGATCCTTATTAGTTATAAATTCTGCAATGAATTCTAGCATTATGCATTCAAAAATTATTCAGTAAATGACATATGTATAAACAAAATTTTTAAACATATTTTTGAGTTTAAGAACATATGGAAAGAAAAAAATTAATTCTTTACCAGCGAACTATGGATTTTTATATAGAAATTTGGTTTTTATAAAAATTCATATTAATTAAAATCTACATTTTCATTTTGGAAGAATCAACCAAGTAATGCTCTCCGTGTCTATTTTAAGATTCCAAGGACTCGAAAAATAATGTTACATTAGCATAATTTTAATCATTGCTTTAGTAGAAAATGAATAAAATGTTGCATTTCAAAGATTGTAATTGAAACTGAATATAATTTAAGTCTTTATTCTGAAAAAAAAGATGTAATTTCTATGAACTTTCATGTTCAACAACTTCCACACACATCTTTAACTAATACTGCAATTTTTAATACAGCAATCTTTATAATATTAGAATTTATACAACTAAGTATAAAATTAATTGTTTAAGAAATTGTAATGATCTATGTGTGGTTAACAGTTTTATTGTTCTGAAAACATTATTATTATTTAAACGACACTATAAACTATCCCAAGAGACTGCAATATTTGAGGAAAAACTATACATTTTGCTGCCATTAGAGCTTGACAGTTGTATTAAAAAAAGAATAGTTTCTGGTTAATATATATATATATATATATATATATATATATATAAACCCTCTAACAAATTTTAATTATCAAAAATAGATTTAGTTCGTTAGCAAAAAAATTCATCGTGTTACTTAGATTAAAATTTAAATATAAGGGAAAGAAAGCTGACGAGGTTGAAATGACAAGGAGAGGATGGCTAAATTATAAAATTCGTTGAGAAAACAAAAGTTACGCATATTTATTAAAGACATTTAACTCCAAGTAGAGTACAGAACACACGTCATCTTTGGTACATATACGCCTTGCACCCTTTTAAAAAGGTACGTCTCTAAATGGTTAAAATATTGAAATTTTAAGTATTTATAACATCTTCGTTTATTTTAACATAATTAATTAAAAATATTTTAATATAAAGATTTTTATAATATTACTGGACATATATATATATATATATATATATATATATATATATATATCCAAATGTGAGAGTCATTTTATGTTAGCACCATCTAGTGGCGGCATCGCTACCAAATTTGGAGGCTCGAATTAATTTTAATTTAAGCTCTCGTTGGATGCTCATCATCGTCGTGATTTAATTTTGCTGATAGTACCAGAGCCAAATTAATAATTCAAAGGAACTTTCACACTCCACAAACCCATACGACAAGCTCGCCTACGATTTGCGCATCCAGAAAATCTATCGACTCCATTCGGTGTTGAGTCCGCACACTGCTTCAAAGCCACCGAATCCGACCAATTTTTAACTTAAATATGTACTATAAAGACTCTTGCTTTGTGTTTTAAAATACTTTCTAGAATCTATATTTCTAAGACTTGCTAGTATCTACGATTAAAAAAATATATATTTGCTTGTGTGTGTTTTATAAAATGATCACTGAAAACGCATTTTAAAGAATTTTGGATGGAAATTAAAATTTTTTGTAAGAAGAATGATATATGTAATGTCAAATTTAAAATATTTTAAATCTTTAAATTATGTTTGTCAGAAGTATGTTACGATAACCTCTATTCAGCGATGAACTAATTAATGCTTTTTGTCACTTTATTGGCATAGAACTAGTATAAAATAAAATATGGAGATACGTACCAGTACATTAATTATTAATGCATATACATTCTTTGAATTTTTAAAGTGCATAAATTAGTATTTGTGGATAGGCGTTTATATCGAAAAGTGGTTAGTGACTCTGATTCTCTGGCTTTCGGCCTGGGTTCGAATCCCGGTGAAAGCAGTGATGTTTGTAAATGTGTAGTGCCTTTGCGGCATGGTGGTAGTCTAAATATTTGTCGAGACACAAGTCAACTCGTGAGGTTGGCGGAATTGGAAATTGGTGGTGGTGAGTTGGCGAAGTTGGTGGAAGCCCTTGACTACCCCCAGAGTTTTCACTCGCAAAATTCGGATGGAACCGTGTCAAATCACATTGTCACCTTTATGGTGTTCACCTACGACTGCCGACAGGATCATGTCTAGCCCCTTGCCTCGATGAATTTAGTGATCCTTGATCTGGTGATACTGTCGATCAGGTGGGATAAGTTACAACAACATATATGTGAATGCTAGTGTAAGAGAAAATTACAAAGGGAATTAAGTATAAGAGATCAAGATGTAGCGCAGATTCATATTTTTAGGAGAAATAAATTTTAATTCTTTTATAAAGACAATAATAAAATATATATTTTAAGAAAATGCTAGTATGACTACTTAAAATAAAATAGTTCCACTCAGTGAAAGGGCCATATTATTAAATTTAAAAATACACCAGAATAAAATATTTGACTTTTGGTTCCATGCCAAAGCTGTTTCGTAACATCACATTTTAATTTGCTCTTTTTAACAATTCAGAAGCAGAAATGATATACTTAGCACCTAATTGCATCTTTGTGACTTCCTGCATTAATAAAGAAGTAAAACTCTGCATTATGGAATTTAATAATTTGAAGCGGAACTGTAAAAACTTCATTAATGTCACAAATTATTCTATTTTACTTTCTTTAAATATAATAATTTTAAAGTAAATGTATCTTTGTTTCACAGAGGAAAATTTTATCTGCAAAATAAATCTAATTTTCTAAATGCTACTTTTAAAAATATTCATTTTTTAATCAATCACATTCTTCATTATATGGCAACAAATGATTAAATGCACACAGGCAAATAATTTCATGCTACATAAAGTAATTTGTAAACATTGATAACATACTGATTGTATTTTTTATGATAACTATTCATTAGTCCAGTTTAATTGTTTTTGTATTTTTAATGAGTATTTATTTTATATTCTTTGCTAGAGTTTCCTTGAAACTGTTTTTGTGAGAAAAGTGTTTAATTAATTCCTGCAATTGCTTAATACTCAAATATATATAAAAAAATAATAGATTTAACATATTTAAAAACTATTCAATCTATTGTAAAGAACTATTACTCAGCTGAAAACTAGCTGATATTAATTCAATTACGTAATGTAAAAGTTTGTTCGTTCTCCTCATGACACGGGAAATAATATAGCATGAGAGTTTTACAATATGATTCAGAGCTGACATTTATAATTAAATTAAATTTATTATAACATTTTTAATATTCATTGAAGGTTGCTTTCCTTTTCCAATCATTGGCTCTAGTTAAAATCCATATATTTTTATGAGAAACTCTAAGTATTTCATCGCATTCAAAATTATGCCGCTTAGTAAAATTGTCTATATTTTTTAATTCACGAATATTATCATAATAAATTAAATTTCAATTTTTGTAATGGATGCTATACTTAATGCTATGTTAAATGCGTTATTTATTTCAAAATAATTTGATCATAAATGTATTATATTTTAAAACATTACAAAACATTATTCATGCTAATAAGTATATTCATTAAAATTGTGCGAATATGCTTTCTTTTTCTTGTAAATTTTGAGTTAATGTTGCAGTTTCAGAGAAAAATATATCTTAGTTAAATCTTTTAGAATCATCTTCTTTTTGATTTTCCTAACTTATCTATTGAACATTTACAACTTTCTTGTTGATAAATTTTAGCTTTGTTTTTACTCATTAAAATGAGTACATATACTCTGATGTATTATCTATTGTTCTACAAAACTTTGCATTTAAATCAAATGCCAGTAATTTAAGCAAGTTGGAGAGTTTTGCATTGTAAGACCCACGACAAATTTTTACTTTTATCGATAAAACAAGAATAAACATATTTAAAGTGGAGATTTATTTCCACTCTTGTAATAACATTTAAGGAAAGTCTAGAGCATTTTGATTAAATGAATTTTCATTTCCATAAGTAAAAAGAAACGAACACAGAATTAATAAATGCTAATCTGAAAGTTATGGAAATGAGGAATTTGAAATTTGGTATCTTAAAACTTTTAGTATACTTAAAAGGAGAAAGAATAAATTTAATATTAGTTTATCGTAACAATACAAAAGAAGTATTTCAAAATTGTTGAAAAATTTAAAATATTTAAACATCAACATTAATAGTTTCGTAACGTAATTCACATATTCTTTTCCTCTTTTATAATGTGTTGCTTGCATATCCATTAACTTTAAAGAATTCTTCAATTTTAAATTTTTGTAAATTTTACTGCTTATTTTTAAATTAAAAAAATCTGCATACTTAAAAAAGCATAAATAAATATACACACACTAATATATAAATATCTACTACTTATATAAAAATTTTTAGGAACATAGAAATTCATATTAAATATAAATAAATATAGCTTTTTTATAGAAGTTATATCCCGAATTGTTGATTCGTTTTATACCCAAACAATTTTGTTTATTTGTAACGTTACAATTTTAAATTATTTAAAGACATTTTGAATAACATTACTACTCCTATATAATGACACTTGTACAAATCTCAAGAAAAATACTCATTGTTATTCACTCAACCATTAAGTATGCATCCTATTTTCTACATGAGGAATTTTATTTCGAAGAAATATTTTAAATTCAAATATTTTCCTTTTACCATTAGAAATTTTGATTGAATACAATTTCAATAATTTCCCACTAATATTTAACTTATTACATAACATTTGATGCTTGAGAAAAGATCAGCATATTTTTAAAAGAAACAAAATTGCTTAAAGAGAAAAACTACTAGCTTCTTGGAAATTAACAAAAAAAAAAATCTTTTTGGGGGAAAATGATTTAATGTCTTGAAAATATTGTCTTTTGATAAGCATTCTAAATGTAAATTTGAAACTAAATATTACAGCTTTGTCCTTTTGAATGGGAAATTGAAATTTAAGTCACTCGCAGGAAAACTATTGACAGCTTAAAAGCAGTAATTAATTCAAATTTTAAATTACTTCGAAGAACATAATTTTTTTTCTTTTGTTGTGGAATATTTGTACTTATGAACTTATACAATTTTTAAAGCTCTGTGTAATCTAAAGTCTTGTTAGTTTTATAAATGATCAAAATAAATCTGTGAGAAAATACAAAACTTGTAAAAAATTTTTTAATAAAATGCTTTACATACTATCAGTATTTAAAATTTCATAAGAAAATATTTCATTAAAAGGAAATATTTTATAATAGAAATAGTGATTTTGCTTAAATTTTACTCGTTATTCATTAATCTAAGAATTTCAGCGAATTTGTTAACTAATAATATTTTATAGATATATAATCTCTTCTATTATCTAATCACTGAGAATAAAGTTAGTTAAAGGAGTTGCAAATTATCTGTCATAGTTTATACATAATAGATTTACTTTCTCCAAAAGTGTAGATTGCGCTTTTGCAAATTATAATTAATGAGTTTTAAAACTGAAAAAAGTTTTCGAATTAATCCTACTTTGTATTACCCTTGTATCTGATATTCCAATGCAAATACTCTGTGGCTGAAATTCTTTTGAAGTTGTCTCATGCAGTTCCTCTAGTATACGCTACAGATTTCAGTGCGTTAAAGTTATCTTTAAATGTCATGTATACTACTCGTGATTCCGTAATTGGATACTTTTAGAGTATAGCATCTATATAAATGTCTATGAGGTATATTTTTCTTTTGTTGTGGAACATTTCGCTTTATTATTTAAAATTCAGTTGAATGAGTGTACTTGCAATATATGCAAATAAATGCATAAGATAAAATACCGAAGTACAAAATCTTGTATCTAGTAAAACAAAATACCAAATATAATGTAACAAATATTTACAATGATTTGTTGACATAATCATATCGAGGCTCACGAAATTCATCGTGGCAATGGGCTAGAAGTATGCCTGTCGTTAGACCGTAGCCTTGAGCACCATACAGGTGACAGTGCAATTTAGCTCGGAGAAATTCCTGAAGGAACGATAGATGGCTACACCACCTATCTCCACCTCCACAATTTAGGCATGGAACTGAATTGGAGGGAAATTTTCTCCAGTTCCCTGTACTCGTGATTCAGCCCAAAAGACTTTAGAACCCACTGATTTAACGAGCACGTACTCCGCGTGTACTCGGAGGGTATTTGGCGGTGTGGGCATCGAACCTAGGCCTTCCGGTCCAGAGTCCGGTACTCTAACAACTAGGCTACCCACAATGATTTTCATTGTGTTATTGAAGACCAACAGCGTAAGGCTGACTTATGTTTCTATCACAAACCAAAGTTTTTACACTAGCAGTATGTGGAAGCCTGAAGAATGGAGTTCTTGTTCCAGCTTGCTTCATTTGTGCCTGGTTCAAGTTTGAGATGAGTCATAAGTACTTATATTATTATTTGAAGGATGATATCTCTCTCTCTCGATATTTAATCAATACATTGCATAACGATTTTTATTTTATGCTCTTCTCTATGACAACTTCTAAACTAAATCTGATTTCCTACCATTCAGAATCACGAGAAAAGGATTTACTGTTTTATATTCTTACACAACAAAAATTCTTGAAAATTGTTTTTTACTTTTAAATTCTACTTTTTTATCGGTTTCATAGACAATAATGATGTGAAGTATTCCCCCGTGGGTGATACCTCACTCCTAAGTTATCTTCTTGACTTATATATATATATATATATATATATATATATATATAAAGAGAGAGAGAGAGAGAGGTGAGTGATTGAATGAAGAACAGGCGTTGTCATGATCTTAAAATGTCTTTATTAAAATCTTAACTTAACACTAACAATGATAATATTTATTTTATAACTTAGCGGATCTGAGGTGAGAAAACACACAATACGTATCACCAAATAAGCACAATCTTAACCACTATATGTAACTTTCCCTTCTATTCTTAATCTCTGTTTATATCACAGTTACTAATGGATACTAGAACTATCCAACCTTAATCTCTTTTTTAACCGCAATCCTCTCGGATCCTAAATATCTTTTATCTCGCGTGGAATTGTATTCACCTTGACTTGATCATTCTGTCAGGGATAGCTTCACACTCAATGACGGCTTTCTTCTCTTCCTTCAGTTCACGCGCTTAAAGCAGACTAGCATAATTACTTCCCAATAGGTCATACGCTTACGTTAAACTTCTGCTATTTAAAAGGTTTCTAATTTGCATTTTCACGTTTCGCTTCTGGATTTGGTTGGAAAGAATTTAACTTTTCCGGCTCCAAAGAACCCAAGAGGAGATTTTAGTAGAAAACCCGTCACAATGAATATTCATTTATATTAATAAACCGACACGCCTGCAAACAATTCTTTTTGTGTTCCCGACATCTTTGCGTTGCCAGTGCAAGTGGACGCGTTTATGATGATGTCATCTAACATTTGACGTATGGACCTATCTTCCCTTTTCAGTCTAATCACCATGCGCATTCTTAAAATTAACTTTTTGATGGAACTGCCTTCGTGGTGAGTGAAAAAACATTCTTTGCTATTACATGTGTCCTCTGTAACAAGGGAAAAAATGTTTATGGTGATTTCGCGGGTAGAAATTATGGCCCAGATATTGGCAATTTTACAGGTTCTTTCCCTTATTTCCTCTTAATGTATCCGACTGTGAACGGAAACGGGATTTTAAAAAAGCGTATAAATGGATAATTTTTATGATATTTAGTGTCACTCAGATTAGAATACATGCATAAAATTGTCTTAAGGGCATTGTGACAAAAAAAAAATTATTTAAATACAATATTTCCTTAAAAAATTAACTTAGAATAACCTTTTTTAAAATGTTCTCCTTTTGTGAAAAATGCTTCTATTATAATAATTATTTGCATGTATATAGCTCAGACGTCTGTACAGAGACTCAACTATGATTTTTGAAACATTCACATTATTTTCAGAGTTACAACCCATTGAATTAGTTATCTGCTTTTTTTTTCTTTAAATTTCTCCCCTCTGTTGTCGTAATACATGTATAAACCCACTTCTAAGTTATATATTTCAAAAATTCTAGTTGAGCTTCTGTACAGAGATCTGAGCTATATAAAGGCAAAATATTATTATAATAGCAGCATTTTTCACAAAAGGAGAATATTTTGAAAATGGGTCGTTCTACGTTTATTGTTTGTCAAAATATTGTACTTAAATGATTTTTTATTGTAATACTATTCTTAAAACAATTTTATATACATTTCTTAATGTAAGTGACACTAAATATCATAAATATTATCCATTTATACGCTTTTGCAAAATCATGGTTCCGAACGTATTCGGATACCTTAAATATGTACCAGGGAGTTGCTCATTTCACATAATTGGCATTTTTTGATGAGTTGCATCAATCCTGAATTTTGCATAATTTTCTAAACTCATTTCTTTTATTTTAAATGTCACGTAGATGAAATATTATATTTAATAAAGAATTAAATATGCATCCTCAAAAGAGTCAGAAGGAGGACTGAACTAATCTATGTAGAAACAACACGAAAATTTATTAACTGACTATGGCTTATTCTTCCAGAGAAAGCATTTAAAATTTGGAAAACTCCTTTAATAGACTTGTGGAAATAATTTTCTTTAAGCAAATGTGTTTTTAACTATTTAAAAAATGTTAGTTTTTATTATTATTTTAAATTTTATCTTATATTTGGTGTGGGAAATGGTCCTCATTCGAACCTCATTCATTATAAAAGGGTTATTCAGATTTTAATTTGTATTTATTGGGGTAAATTCCACTTATAAAAGTCTTTTAAAGATATTAGTTTTTACAATTGATAATTAAAGAAAATCTATATAACACTATATTTAAATACATAAATTATTCCCGGCACAGCAGTAAATTGAATATAAATGTATTAATATAAAAAAAAATAATAAAATCTAACATTTTGAAAAAAAAAATGCTTGAAGGAATTATGTTTGAAATGTGTTAAAATACGTTTAATTGAGATTTTGAAAAGAAATAGAATGGAGTTAAGTCATTTGAAAACAGTGATTTAATAGAAAATGATAAAAAACAGAATCGTTAGAAAAATTATATATTTGTTAAAATGAAACTAAAGACATTTTGAAGAAGCGTAACTATTTATCCGTACAATTAATCAGTTTTTATCTTATCCTCCTTCTTATCATGTATTATTTCATATTATGAAGAAATGAGAAGAAAAAAGTTAAAATAACCGTGCTTAAATAAGAGAGAATTTAGATCATTAATTCAGAATATTATAAAGATCAATACATTCATAATAAAATGAATTACATCAAGGTTATGAATTCATTAACAGTCTACTGACTAGAGTGACTAAGCAAAATGCGCAAGGTTGACAAATATAAGGAAAATATATTAAAACTTCTATCACGTCTATCTCAGATTAGGATTCATTAGTGTAAGAAAAATGTTTGAAATTAGATTTCATGTTTTTTAGTTAATATCTAAGCTCTAGGTATCAGAATTAGTAAAACTTAAGTTTTTAAAATAAAATGAAAGGCATCTTTCTGCATCTTCAAAATATAACACGTTAAAAGAGGATATTTTATAATGTATTTATGGAAATTTAAAACCCTTTGTTACAAAATTATTCTTATTTTAGTATTGATTTTCCATTTACTAGTAAACATTTCTTTGATGATACATTGGCATGTTAATATTCTTTCTCTTTCACTGCTCAATAATTTTTATTTAAATGAGTAGGAAATATGATAGGCCGAATCGAATAATTTACCTCTAGAGTTTGTGATAGGAGGAATACAGTCCCACTTAGCATGTATACACACAAAGGGAGCAAATAACAATTTCCCTCTTTTTGTAACGGTGTGCGATGTAAAAAAGGAAACTAGTACCATAAAATCGTTAGAAAAACGAAAATAGATATTCCTATATTATGGTTTGCTTTTAAAATCCATAATGACATTATTTCAGATAAATCTTGTTTTTATAAGCCTCGCACATACGATATTTTCATTGTAGAATTTTCCTTATAGTCGCAACCCTATTTCTCATTTTCTGGCATTACTGATTAAATAAATAGTATCTGCTTATCTTTCATGAAATATCGTGTGGTAAATATAAATATTTCGTGTGGTTACCATTCTACACTCTACGAGACATATCAGAAAGCTAATTATGAATTATCACATAGAAACTAAAAATAACAAACAATAAAATTATATCTGCTTATGAGTTTATTCACTTAGATTGTTGAAGATAATAATATCCACAGAGTATAGCCATGGTAAATGGAATTAATAACAAATAATTCTCCTTTACAACATACTTTTCCCAAGAAATCATTAGTATTGGAAGTTGAGCTTGTTAACGTTCATCATTTCTAATAACAGCAAAAAAGTCGAATGAAAGAAATTACCATTTAGATTTTCAGACAGAAAAAGATCAACAAAAATGCTAATAAAGGAACATATTGATTTGCAAGCACGGAAGTTAATTAACAAATACTATATCGAAGTCTTATTTGTTGACTCTTTCCGGGAAAACTTTCTGTGCCTACGAAATTAACTAAAGGAATTACCAACAGGAAACCAAGTTTAAAAACTGTTCTAGATAAATTATGTTGTGATAAAACTTGTTGATTTAATTACGAACGGTGGTAGATAACTTTGACACTAAAATATTTTGGATAATTATAATTTAGTTTTCTTCTGAATCTTTATTGTTGTAAGGTTTTATAAGAGTATTTCTAATTTTTTTTTAATGTTGCGATATTGAAATAATTTTATTATTCAAGATTTTTTTGAGGGAGATGAAGTTTAATCAGTCGTTCATCCTAAAGTAATTTTTATAACATTTTCATATAACCACATTATTAAGCATTAACTCTGCGTAAAGTAAAGAATATGGTTAACACAAGGTGTTTAAATTTTATGTATATCAATTAACATATTTTTCTTCTTTTTTATTCGATTGATTTTATGCTGAATTGCTTTAAATGTTTTATAATACATTTGAATTAATTTTAAAATTGTAAATTTGCTTAAATTTCTATATTTACAAATTATTTCTAAATAAAAAGAGGTATTTTTGAATGCAGAAGGATTTCAATTTGTTTTTTGTTAGCTCAATTGTTTTAAATTTTATTAAATATTTCAATAACAAAATATTTGCCTATTTTTGTACCCATAAATTACCATTGTATGTTTCAATTATCTAATACTGATAGTTAGAATTCGATCCTTACATTATAGCATTTTTGTCCATCTGAAATATTATTTCCAATTTACATCACTAAATTTCCATAAAAATCATTTGAAAAATTGTTAAAACAATTCGAATCTTAAAATTAAACACATATATAATTTACATTCACATATTTCTTTTAAATAGTATAAACAATATTTAAGAATGGATAACTTTTTCCCTGCTTTCAGGGAACTTCTGTTTCAAATTTTATTAAAAAAATATAAGTTGAATTTTATAAATCTGTCTAAACACATAATTCCAATTATGATTTTTGGCCGCGGTAGCCGAGTGGGTAAACTATCGAATAGTGGCTGGCCTTGTCACGAGTTCGAGCCCAGTACAACTGAAGAACCGCCATGTAGGGAAGCGATGCACGTTAAATCTGTCGAGAGCTCAAACGTCCTATCGTTGGTATGGTGTGGTAGTTAGAAGAGGGCGGTGCAAGCTCAGGTGTCGTCTAAGTCACTTTACCGTGGTTCAAAATTACGTGGTCCATTGGCAAAGCCCCTGGTGTTGCTGAACAGTGCAACGTTAATATTCACACTCACGCAATTATCATTTAAATTACAACCCGATAATACATTAAAAATACATCAAATAACGTTTTGTTTTCAATCTAATTTTTAGTGACTTGTTCACAATAAAATAATCAAAGTAACATATTTTAGACCAAAGAGAAAATACTAATACACATTAAATTAAATTATTAGAGTTTAAATTTGTATTTTGATTGATGTGAAAAATATAAGTCGCATTTTAAAATAAATAATTATTACAAAGGAAATTAAAGACGAATTTATAAGAGCAATGAATATCAGATTTTTCTCCTCCAATCCTCTCTATTTCCATTAAATTTTGAAAAAAGAAAACTCGCATGATTTTCTTTTTAATAAACAGTTTTAATTTTTTTTTATTATTTGTAGTCCAGTAAGAATACACACCTTTAGAAAATTAACTCATTCGTTGATGAATGAACAATGCATATAATTCGATGTGAGGACTCAGAGCAAAAGTTATAACAAGTATTTCTTACATTTCTAATAATTCTCATGTACACAAATAATCTAGTTAAGAATTGATGAAAATAAAATTACAGCAATCCTGTTTTTATATTCAATTTTTTAATCGATTAAATGCGTGGAACTGTAACCCATATCTAATGCTCATGTTAATGCAAATTTTTAAAAAGAAAAATTAACATTCATGAAAAAAATTAAAAACGTTTATGTTTTAAAATAAAAATGTTTGCCTTTAAAAAAAAATATGTGATAAAGTAAAAACTTAAATCTCTTCATCTTTCTTTGTAAACAACCGCTTTACGAGAAGTAGTTTTTTTCACGACGAATGATTGATACTAAAAATGAAATTATACTTCCATATTGGAGAATTAAGTTTGATTTGCAATATTTTGTATTTAAAATAAGCTTAAAGTTTTAATTACGATTAATTAAAAACACATCATTATAATACATTTACTAAGAGATATTTTATTGTATATTCCTCACTCAATTCTAATCTAAAATTGATTTTGCTTCATTTTGAATTAAATAAACATTATGTATTCTCTTCTGTATATATTTTATTAAAACCCAACGGTGATTGAATGAAAAAAAAATTTTTTTTCTCTAATTTTTTTCAAATGTTTTAAGCATTTTTTTTCCAAAGATGAAATTGAAAAAAATGAATGCAATTTGGGAAATAAATAAAGATAATGGGGTATGGATACATGGACTGCCTAAGTGTACATATGTATGTAAAATAAAAATTTTGAAATGAAATGTTAACACTCAAAAATATTCTATAATATAAATAAGAATAATCATGGGAATTGAAGATGAATAACGATGGCCAATATTTTTCAAAAGCTTATAGATAAGAACATCTTGAGTACAATCACTTTGGTACATACTTAAACCAATACCAACCAATTCTCTATGAAGAGAATTTGATTCACACAATCAAATTCTCTTCATAGAGATAACAATGCGTATGAATTTAAAAAGGAACGACACAATTATTGTATTTATCATACATTTTGGTACCCGTCTTTGGATAATCTGTGAAATACAAGTAGATCTTTATGATATAAAATTTCAATAAATTTTTCGACTGTATACAGATATCTTTTTCCTTACGTTTACAATAAAATGTGTCGTCGAAATACAAAGTAACTTGATTGCACAGTCAATTCTTACTATCCATTTCTCTTACAGCTTCAAGGTTTTAGAAAGCTATAGAGATTCTAATTCAAGGAAACTTATGGCACCCATCAGTTCGTTTGAGATTTCTTTGTATCTCGCGACTTTTATTGCATCCTGATAAAAATAAATATTCCATCACTTTGAATTTTCTAAATGCTGCACGCTTGGTTCATGGAAATTTATTGGCGTTCTACATTGATATAGATGTCAACATTTATTTCCGACGACTGATTCTAAAACGGGAAACATATTATCCACTTTAGACTTTGAGGAAATAAAAGTGATATGTTCTCCCATCGCGAAATATCCATTTAAGCTTTCTGCTAGAGTGATTCCAAAAACATTTCTCTATCAACGATTTCTATTTTGACAATGCAATCATGTTTTTCAAAGGCTTGTTTCTACATATTCGTGGCATTAAATCTTTCATATTGTGACAAGAATTTAAAAAAAAAACTTATGAGTTACGGATATAGTCCTTTTTATCTGAGATATATAATATCACATATTTATGAATTTTCTCTCAAAAATGGTATGTTTTTATTCTTTTATTATTTACACTATGATGGATAATTTCCATATTTTTTTGCAATTTAATATAGTGTTTATATATAACATAAGTAAAAAAAATTCATTGTTCAATGTTTTAAAAAAAATGTATTCATCATTTTAATAATACTTTAATTGAGAATAGATTATGAAATTGAGACAGTGTATTGGTTAAAAATTTGAAATTCTTAGGAATGTAATCGCCACACACATATCGACTGATAATTACTAAGAAAGGCAATGCATTTTAAAAAAAAATGTTGTAGATGCAAATTACTAATTACATTACATTAAATGCTATATTCTACAGTATTGTGATTTGAAATGATTCGGCCATCCTATATGTTTAAAAATATAATGCTCACAATTTGTTATCCTAAATAAATCTTATTTTACCCATCTCAGGAAGAATATTTAAAAATTAACATTAAACGTTATATTGCCGAATTAACTAAAATATTTCACATTTTTGACAGGACTCAAGATAAACCTCTTGGCATGTATAAGTACTTAATTTTTCAGAAAATGTCACTAAACAGGAAATAAATACACAGATTATTGATATGTTTGGTGTTTTAAAATAAAAAAAAAATTCTTCATTTATTTTTCAATTATTTCATTAATGAGTTATCAGTCTAATCATTATGTTCAATACAAGAATGAGAAGGTCTGAGTAACATTATAGTAATTAATCTAGTTAAAATGAGTCTTTAATGAATTATATTATGCTATTGTTTGTTGTATATGTGACTACCCAAAGTTTGCCGTTTTGATGAAAATTTTCAAAATTTCTTTTTATGCTGTTACTTTATAGCCCATACATTTAAGATTCCAAAAATACTCTATCTTTGTTTCTACGATATTTAGGAACAAAGTTATAACATTATTAATAAACCGGAAATGGAGTTTACAAAACCGGAAGTAGATCCCTACACAAAATATTTTTTAGATAATGAATTCAAATTTTCAAAACAGGTATTATTTAGATATATCCGTGTTATGAATTAAAATCTAATCTATGTGTGTTATTGCTTTTTTATGAAAAAAAAAATCATTAATTTTTTAAAATTTGTGTTTTTGCATAAAATTTATCATATTTAAAAACTCTCAAAATTATTACAAATCTTTTAATTTCTAACACATATAAAGATGTTATCCACGCACTGTATAAATATTATTTGAATACATTTATTAGAATTTTGTGTAACTGCAATTTTTCATCAGAAAACAGCATAAGGCTAAAAAAAAGACCAGCTAGTTAAACAAGAATCTAAAAATATCTTAACCTGTAAATATGGTGAGTTTCAAAAATGTACAATTAGTAGAAAGTTTTTTATACTGTATTAAAATCTTTAAATGCATTTTCTGAGAAACTCTGTTTTTCAATTTTTTGCTTCATGGAAAAGTTCAATAGAGGTTTTCTTTTTAAGATACTGAATTGAAATTTTCAAAAAATGTTTTATTTAATTTTATCTGCAGTCTACACTACTATCTAATCTCTGTGTATATATTTATGTATTTTATTGCACTTTTTTTTAGAAAATAAGATTAGTTTCTTGTAAAAAATAAAATTCCTGCATAAAAAAATGACAAAAACTTTCAAAAGTATTACAAACATTATAGCTCTAAGCACAGACAATGATGTCATTTATGTACTGTATAAAAATTATTCAAATATATTAATTAGAATTTTCAATACAAGCCTTACCGTAATTGCAATTTTTCACTAAAATTTCACTCAAAATTCTCTATATATCAAAAATTATTTTTAATTTTTTTGAAATTGTACATGAATTCCTAGTTTTATGCCCCATTTCAAGTAAAAAATTGTTTATTTAGTTGAAAATTTATGTATTTCAAAAAATATGCTCCGAAGGTAGTCACATACTTTAAAGCTGTTACTTCAACTTCTGATTCTAAAGTACTAAGTGTAACTCTGAATATAAATTTAAGTAACTAATTCTATTTAAAGATCAAAGCTCATAAAATTATCTAACTTTGAATTAATTAAATAGTGGTGCATTTATAAGAAAGCAGATAAAAATTTTATAAATATTTTGTAGGGAAAGTTTTTCAATTCCGAATAATTTTGATGTGAACATTATTACATTTTTACAGAGGAGTACTGCATAAACAGTCAGATTTTAACAAAAAATATAGAGGGTCCGGTTTAGGTATATTAAAGTTAAAAGAATAATCAATTTCGGAGAATTTTATATTATTTGTACAAGCGGAATCTCATATAATTTGTAAATTTCTAAACTTATATATAGAAGCGTAACGAAGAACATAGGAATAACCTAGAAACTAAAGTTTTGGGCCCCAAGCTTGATCTTACAAATGATTGTGAAACTTTAACATAGGTTTTGATCCCTCTATAATCCTGGGTTCTGAATTTTTTAAAGTACTTATGTATATAAATTCATCTTGATAAGAAAATTTTCCATGGAAACCCTAAGTAATCTTTTAAAATAATTGAGTTTGTTTTTTGAAAATATTAAAGATGTACACGAAGAAAACATTTTATTTCTTATATAACTGAAAAAAAAAATTATTTACCAAATAACATTAGCCTTTAATTTACCGGCGGTACATATTCAAACACAGTGCTGATATCTAAAACTATTGCCAAATTTTTATTTTTAATAATAAATATAGTCTGTCTAGATTAAATCTAAGAATACTTTACAGATTGAATATCTGGAAATGTGTCATAAGAAAAATCGTTTTAGAGCCCTAAAGTGATCTGGTAATCTGAAAAAACTCAAGATAAAAAATATTATAGACAACAGCACACAAATCGTGTTTCTTATAAACAATTTATCTAAGTTTTTGCCCCATAACACAAATATATTAAATAATGAAATAAAAGGTAACAAAAAATGAACATTTTTCTTTCAGCAAAGAGTACAAATAGTGATACATCCAAAAGAATAACATTTGGTATTTGTGATTAAAATACAGGTAAACAGAAACTTTTTTTGTAAATAATAATGAGTTAATAAGTAACATTGTTCAGTAATGAAGACGAAGTTTATTCAAAACCGAAGACATTTAGCTTGTTATTCAGAAGTGCTCTATCAATAATATATCTTAAAATTGTTAAAAAAAGGAAGCAAAACTAAACTTTTTCATATGTTTGTATGCGTGATGCTAAAAATAAAATTTTAAAATTAATTCATTATAAAAGATAAACATTTCTTAAAAAAAAAGGTCTTACTTCTTTAATCATAAAGATTATTTAAAAATGGCGGTTGATTTAATAGAATATTTGTTCGTTAATTGCTTAATAGAATGTTTAAATATCTGAAAAAATATAAGTTATCCTTACAAACTTTTTATTAATTACTTCTGTAGTTATTTCGAGTTATACCTCAATACTTGCAGGAAATTATAAAGGCTGTACGAAGTGCATAGAACCGTTTTGTTAAAAATTAGTTAGAATAATGTGTTAGGATAAAAAATGATTGGAAATCACAAATAGACCTCCGATGACGAAAATTATAATGTCATAAATTATTATATTTCTAAAGAATCTCTCTCTTAGAGCACAGTATAATCTTATTTTAATGTCTCATACTAAACAGGAATTACTTTAATAACTAAAGTATTCGAGTGGAAAAAATACATGCCCAAGTAAGATTAATCTTATCTTAGCTGTTTTAATAAAGTAAATTTAATCTTAGTATTTATTTTATTTAAGATGATCTTCTTGCATTCTAGAATATATATATGAATCTAATTAATTTATTTCCCTCCTCTTAAAATAAACGAAAATGTCTAAAAATTTATATTTTAATCAAAACTATACAATTTTCTAAGCTCTATGTAATCTAATGTTCTGTTAGTCTTACAAATTATCAAACTGAGTCTGTGAAAAAAATTTAAATTTTGTAATACAATTTCAGTAACATTCTGCTTTATATACTGTCAGTATTTAAAATTTCATAAGAAAGTACTTCATTAACATAAAACATTTTATAATAGAAATAGTGATTTTGCTTACATTTTACTCCTTATTTATCAATCTAAGAACTATCAGCAAATTTATTAACTAATAATATCTCATATATATAGTCTCTTTTATTATCTTATCACTGAGAATAATGTTAGTTAAAGGAGTTGCAAATTATCTACCAAAGTTTATAATAGGTTTACTTTCTCCCAAAGTGTAGATTGCGCTTATGCAAATTATAATTAATGAGCACAAACCAGTTTTAAATCTCAAGTAAGTTTTCGAATTAATCCTACTTTGTATTACACTTGTACCTGAGATTGCGATGCAAATATTCTGTGGCTAAAATTCTTTTGTAGCTGTCTCAGGCAGTTCCTCTAGTATAAGCTACAGATTTTAGTGCGTTAATTTTATCTTTAAATGTCATATATACTCATGTTTCCATAATCGGCTAAGTTTAGAATATATATCTATGTGGAATTAAGAAATAACAGTTTCTTATTAAATGTTGTAAACTATACAATTCTGGTTTAAATTATGCTCTAAATATTCTGGATGAATGTAAATTCGCTTTACCTCTACAAATAATAAAAATAATGAGTGTTTTTAGATAAACTGTTAAATTTAAAAGTAATATTATAGGAGAAAAAGTATTATTATTATTGACTAAAAGAATCTCTGAATGTACGCATATTAGAGTAAAGATGTGCAAGAGAAAGACTTATGTGTTACTGTTTAATTTAAAACCAAATGCTTTTACACATAAATACTTTTTATCACTACTGTGATTGCTCATGAAGAATAACTTAAAGTGATTGTATGAGTGTTTATTATCACATCGCACTATAAAGCAACGCAATTGCTATCTCCGAGGGAACTCGTAATTTTGAATCATATTTAAGTGACAAGAAAGACACCGATTAGCTGGTATCCCCCCTCAAAACTACCACACCACTTCAACGAGAGGATTGGGAGCCCTAATCGTTTTAACGTACATCGGATAATTTACATGGGGATTCTTCCTTACGCTTGAACTCATGACATGTAAGTCGTGATTTCGTTAGGCTATCGACGCTACAGGTGAAGGAGACTTTTGTCTCAAAAATGTGCATACGTTGAGTATATACAAGATATATATGGAATTTTAAATGATTCCTGTGATTTAAACTCTATGAAGTAAATAGTACAGTGATAAATAAAATTATTTTTCTATATATTTTTGGCATAATTATTATTGCGATAAAATTTGAGGTATGTTGTATAAATATCAGGTAATGTGAATATTCTTACTTAACTAAACTGTTATATTTAAGATAATTTAGTAATTTTTATTTGGTCATAGCTTTTAAATAAAAATGATGTCGAGAGAAGGTATAGCTTTAATAATCTGAGGACACCCTTAAAATCTATATCTTAGTCGTATAATATCAATGATATAATTTTAAAAAATATCGTAAATTATTATTGGATTATTAGTTACTCGTGATATGATAATAGGAAGGTATTCATAATGTGTTGTACTCAAAATCATGTATAATATTCCTGATATGTAACTTTCAAATGTATTGACATACAAATACAATATTTGTGAATCAATATTGCTTTAGTATGAACTCTCCTGAAGTGTTATTGGTTCGAAGCATGATCTCTTAAATTTATTCGTATTGTATACTCCCTTAATATTTCGTAAAAATAAAAGGAATTGGAAAAGAAATTCTTTATAAAAAAGCCCATTCCTTGCATTTGAATTACAGTTTTGACTTGCATTTGAATTACAGTTTTGAAAATAGATTATCTGATATCCTCTATACCTAGGGTATTTTATCCGTTATACTTTATTTATATTACAAAAAATTTGTTCTTTATGCTATATATATTCCGATCAAATAAAGTCTTTTGTGGATTGTTATGTGAAATCTCACTGGATGACAAGATGATGAATTGAAAATTGGCCATCGATCAAAAAAAGTTTTTTTCAGTGTCCTACAGCATTTTTTACTTCTATTATG